>CM076575.1:1729184697-1729408536 GCA_034641835.2 Pinus albicaulis | reverse complement strand
ACCACTATGGCCTTGGAAATATTATAAAAAATACTCCACAATAATGGTATTAAATCGTTATCTATTGAGATTGCAACAAGATGATGAGCTTAGTGGAAAGGAGTCGCCTTCACGAAGTGGGCCCACAGGCTATTTTTGGCGCAAAGTCTATTTTTAGACTATGCTTATTTTTAGACATATGGATCATGTTCTATGAGTTGCAGGATGTTATTTGTGGATGGTTGGTCAAGTCGAAAAAAATAGATGGACTTCTATTTTTAGACATATTGGGCGGAATCTATTTTTAGACATATTGGGCGGAATATTATTAGCTCTTAATAATATTTGGACTCTAAACATTATATTATTCTCTTGGAGCACTTCAGTTAAGTGCACAGATGTGGCACAGGAGCTGACAGAAGGAATTACACTATTCCTGAGGGTTAAGTGGAGCTATTGCATGGATACTTCAGTTGGAACTCATGTGACAGAGTTTGGTGGAGTTGATTGAGGAAGTTAGTGGAGTTGTATTCAGTTTAACTAATCTAAACATAGTTGAGCTATTTGTATTCAGTTTAACTAATTGATACAATTAGTGAGAGTGGTGTTAATTAATTATTAATTAATTCACTAATTATAAACTCATTAATCAACTAAAGAATGCATCAGTTAACTTCAGTGCATGGACAGTTTCAGTGGAGACCAGTGCAGAGATAGGTGAAAGAGCAGGTTAACTATCAGTTGTGACTATACTGTTGCTATTTGCAACACACAGATAGGTGGAGAAGCCCATGAGGATTGCGCAGTACAAGCCAAGTGGTTTATCTATTTAATGAAGCCATCCCATAGCATTGAAAACACAATAGAGGCTGGCTATCAAGTGGCAAAAGATTGGAGCATGTGTTTTGCTAGATCTAGCTTGATAGTGTGTAGCAATTGAGGGTGTGCATGAGAGCTTGTGAGGAGTTTTGTACAATGATTGTTACATGATCTCCATGACATATAATATACATATAGTTGGGGTTTTTAGCTTTAAGCTTTCCCATTAAATACTGTGTTCATATGTGTGATTGTTTGTGGTTTTAATGTATGCATGCAATTGATTTTATTTCCGCATGTGATTATCAATGGTAGAAGAGATTCTGTATTATGCATGAAACTAAAATAGTGTGTGATCAGAAGAATCTCGGTGAATAATATATCAGTTATTCAAATTCATACATTATCTTTTGACAAAAAAATAATAACAGGAACATAGTGTCATCAAAAACTCACTGGAATGATCAATGATGACGGGCATTTTTTGACCGTCACCAAAAGTAAAAAAAAGAGCATTGGTGAGGGTCATTAAAAGTTCGTCACTAGAAGTGTCACCAAAGAGAGAATTAGTGATGGGCCTTTAACGACCCTCACCAAAAGTGTCATTGAAAATGCCTTTGGTGACGGACCATAAAGGACCATCACTATATACACTTACAGTGACGGTATTTTAATGATCAATGATGACGAACATTTTTTGACCATCACCAAAAATAAAAGAAAGATAATTGGTGAGGGTCATTAAAAGTTCGTCACTAGAAGTGTCACCAAAGAGAGAATTAGTGATGGGCTTTTAACGACCCTCACCAAAAGTGTTATTGAAAATGTCTTTGGTGATGGACCATAAAGGACCATCACTATATACAATTACAGTGACAGTTTTTTAAGGACCGTCACCATATGTGACATTGGTGACGGACCTTAAAGGTCCATCACAAGCATGACCCTCACCAATGTGCTTTTTTCTTGTAGTGTTCTTACGAGTGTAACACCCTCCTCCCACATTAACCCAAGCTAACCGGTCCACTGTAGTAAACATGTGAAAAAGAGTTACCATGATATGATTCAACCTCCTAGATCACCTTAAGGAAGTATAATTGACAAAACACAACCTTACTGACCTTCCTCAAGTGCTACAGGACCCCCAAGGGCTAAACCACCCTTCCAAGCGTCCAAAACTTGAGTTAACTTTCCTTTTCACTGATCTCAAATCCCAGTTGCATGCACAAGCCTGCATCCATGCGACTATAGGCCTCCAGTCGCAGGCATAACCAGTGCAAGGGTGTGACTGTAGTCTTTTTCAGCCATTTATGTGCTTGAGACCATGAAATATGTGACACCTTTTCAAGGCTAGACTCCAGGTCACTGCCCATAACTTGATGCTACTTTCAAAAAACCATAAATGACACAAAGAGAAAGCCTCTAACACAAAACTTGATTAATGAATTTACCTAACCGAGCCTAACTAGGACATATATTTCGTCAAACACATCACAAACATGCAATGTACAAGTCATAATTACACATTTGAGCATCGAGTCTCATACTTATCCGAGAATATTCAAGAAGGACTGATGCCTCCTCATAATAGCTGCAAGATCATCTATTAGGTCATGCATTCATTAAAATTTCATCCACTAATCAAAACATGATGGGAGCCATAACTCAAGTTTGTCATAAACCATGCTTGTAACCAGCATATAACGAACATAATAACAATGATAAAACAACCATCAAGATCACATAATACCAAATACATTTTACCATAAAATATAAGAGGAGAAGATCTCTTATTGACATATGAAAAATGCAACCAGGTCTGGGACTTCCATGTACCACTTGGCCATAGAATGGGCTGAACCGATTATTTCTTTCATCCAATCACCCTCGTTCCATATTCCAAGCATGAATGTGGGATCTCATGGAATAAACCAAACAAAACCAAACTAGGGCTTCCAGAGGCCAAACCACCTCAACCCTCAACCATTGATTCCACCACATGGTCAGACATCATTAACCATCACCAGGTCGGTCTCTACCCAAGTTGTCGATGGCTCCAAAGCGTTTGTCCAACAAGGGCTTCCAAGAATAGTAACTCAACCCACCAAGGGCTTCTAGAGCGTTTGTCCAACTAAGGATTCCAGGACTAGTAACTCAACCCAATATGTTACAGGGTTTCCAAAGCGTTTGTCCAACCACGGCCTCTAGGAACTAGTAACCCAACCCACAACCATAAGGAACATGAGCACCAGTCAGAAAAACAAGGCAAACCCTCAATAGCATGGCTATATAGGAATTGGAAAAACTAGGAAAAACCAATGTAAATTTATGAAATCCTCCATGCCAATGAAATATTGTAACTAAGAAACCACATGCATGTGCCATGCATGCCAAATATAGCAAGGAAATCATATATGTTACTCGGTACCTGCAAGCAAAACTCATTGTAGCTATTGATCCTGTTGTCCTATTGCACTTTCATGCTTTTCCTTTGCCCTCTTGCTCCAAGTCCCAAGTATGTCACACTGATCCAAGAGTGCTCCAAGAAAACTCTAAGTGTCTAAGAGTATGAGAGAGAGAATAAAAGAGAGAGAGCTACAAGCTAAAATTGACAAAAGTTTGTGAATTGATCCTCATAAGCCTTTTTATCATTGAGTCCTCTATTTTCGTCATTTTCCATTATTTTCCTTCATTTTCCTCCTCATGTGCAACATGTGACCTTTCATCTTCCTTACCTATTTTCCTTTATTTTCATAAATTAATGCCACTTTTCCTTTCTAAAGCCTTTTCCATTTCCTTTTCCATTTCCATAGCCATTAATTAATCACAAGTGATCCTCGTCACTATGTTTTTGCCCAACATTTAGCTTCAAATACGTGTCCCATGACCATGGTCTTATTTTTCCTTTATTAACTTTATTACATGAAGTTTTAACTCAAGCCTGTTACAAACCCCTCCCCTTTAGGGGAAACCATCCTAAGTGTTCAATGACACTACTAGCAACAAAACCTGAAAAACAAAAATATATTGCTTATTGAGCTTTATAACTTACCTTGATCTAGTATTTACAATGAAAAACCAGCTGAAAGAAAACCAACATAACCAACATGACAACCATACCGCTTATTGGAGCTTTATAACATAGCTCGATGCAATTTATACATACATATACATATACTTTATTTCCTTTAATACTTTTAAATTTTGCTTGATAAATTGCATTTCTTGTTCCATATCTTCCAAAATATCCATTCCAATCAATACCTTGTTAACTAGATCACTCCAACTGATAGCAGTATTATAACTATAGCCACAGAGTGCCTCAAATTAACTCATCCTTAGAGACTCTTGATACCCATTGTTGTAAGAAAACTCAACTAGAGGTATATACTCTTCCCACTTTCGTTGTTGATTCATCACATACATTCTCAACATGTCCTCTAGAATCCTATTGACTCTCTTTGTTTGTTCATTTGTATGTGGATGATAAGTTGTGTTAAAGGCCAATTGTGTACCCAAACCCGCAAATAACTCTTTCCACAACCTAGAAGTGTGTAGAAATTATACAAACATTATGTATATCAATGGATTCAATCTGATCATGCGATCTACTAAACAAAGATACTGAATCCTTCTACAAATCAATTGCAGAAAATAAACACGATCGCCAATCACAAAAAGTAAAGAAAGAAGCAAATCAAACCACAACACAGATATTTTCCCGAGGAAAGTTTGCTGCTCAAAACCCCTCTATCTTCTATTGTATTTTCACCATGGAATCATGAAACAATTACAATGCACTCTTCTCACAAGAGTCTCCTACACTCTCACAACTGTCTCACACTGACCCGGACAAAATCGACCAACACTTAGCCAATTTCCTGCCTCTAATCAGCCTGCATTTCTTACGCAATTCATGTGGAATGCAAACCCTATTCTTTATGAATTTAAGCCTTCCAAAACTGTGCAATGCTCGTGGGCAATCCAATGGTTGTCTTGCTGCATGCAGACAACTTACTAGTGATACAACTGATAGTTAGCATCCCTTTAACCTTTGTCTCAACTGGGTCTCCATTGGAACTAACATAAATGAAGCTATTAATAGTAAATGATCAATTGCATGGCAGATCACTGCATGTGAATTAAATCTGATTTAATTCACTTGATCTCTGACTAGTGCAATAAATAGTTATGACTAGTTCAACTAACTTTAACTCGATAAATCGAGTTAAGTGATTTCTCATGCATTAAACTAATGCAGTAACTACAACTCGAACTCCATAACTAATATAATCACTCTGCATACCTCACCAACCACCCTCAACTCGAAATTCATGAGCTAACTAAGTTTATCACACTCAGTTAACTATTACAAGTGATTATGAGATAAGATTACATTTTATTGTCCAATTTAATTAAGGGAAAATTAAATTAGACACATTTCTTGTTGAATTTTCAACACTCCCTATCAACAAGAAAGGGATTATCTACCACCCCAATCCTGCCTCTATGGTATTTGAATTTTCTCCTGGCGAGCGCCTTCGTCAGAATATCTGCATCTTGATCTTTCGTGGGAATGTAATGGAGTAACATAATGCGCTTCTGAACACAATCTCTGAGATGGTGGTATTGGATGTCTATGTGCTTGGACCTATCATGGAATAACAGCTTAACCGAGAGTTTAATGCAACTTTGGTTATCACAATGTATCACTGTTGGATCCATCTAAGAACCAAACAAACCAACCAAAATCTTCCTCATCCAGATGGCCTCACATGTAGCCCAACTTGCTACCATGTATTTTCCTCGTCTGAACTGAGTGCCATAGATCACTGCGTCCTACTGTACTAAGAAACTGGTGTCGATCCTACGTTGAAGATCCCTCTTGATGTGCTCTTTTTGTCTGATGCACTGCCTGTCCAATCTGCATCGGTGAAGCCTTGAAGCTTCACTCCCTCTGTCTGTCTGTACCATAATCCATACTCTATAGTGCCCATGAGATATCTCAAGACATGCTTCCCCGTCTTCCAAAAGAGCTTGGTCGACTTAACCATAGCTTGAATCAACTCGTTAATTGCGTAGCAAATGTCTAGTCCGGTGTTCACCAAGTACATCAACGAACCCACTAGCTACTTGTAAAAAATAGCGTCCACTACCTCTCCTGAAGTAGCATCCTCCTTCCTTCAATTTCCTGGAAAAGGAGTCTCCATGGGTTTACAACTCTTGATTTGAAACTTACTCAGAATCTCTTTGGAATACTTGCCTTGAGAAACAAATAGCTCACCATCCCGCTACCATATTTCCAAACCAAGGAAATAGTGAAGGAGGTCCATATCCTTCATTTCAAACTCTCTTGAAAGATTCTCTTTGCAAGAAGTTATCAGCTACTCATCACCTGTCAAAATTAGATCATCAATATAAAGTATGATAATCAAGAGCTTACCATCAACCACAATCTGGTACTGGTTTGGATCAGCTTCAATTTTGGTGAAGCCCAACCTGGCGAAATAACTATCAATTCTAGTGTACCAAGCACAAGGTGCTTGCTTCAACCCATACAGTGCTCTCTTGAGTCGGCACAGATGTTACTCAGTGTCAAAGATCTCAAAAACTTCTGGCTGCTCTATGTACACTTCTTCCTCAATAACTCCATTGAGAAACACAATTTTCACATCTATATAATGTATCTTCCACCCCATCTACACTGAGAGTGCAAGGATAGATCTAATCGATGAGTATCTCGCAATCAGTGCGAAAGTCTCCTCATAGTCAATCCCTTCAACTTGTGAGAATCCCAGACTACAAATCTAGCTTTGTACTTCTCCACACTCCCATCTTCCACCTGCTTCACCTTATAGATCCAACCACTGATTTTCCGACCGGTCTTGGGACAAATTCCCATGCAGTGTTATTGATGATGGAGTCATACTCCTCAACCATAGCGTCAACCAAAAATGGTTGTTGCACTAGTTCCTCAAAGGAGGATGGTTCTGTCACAATACACTTGCTCATAAGATCCATGTATCTAGTAAACCTCTTTGGAGACTGTCTTTGTCTGCGCAGTGAAGTAGGTTCTCCTACATGCTCTGCCGCATCAAGTCTCACTCTATCAGCTTATGTGGTGCCCCTTCTACCATTTCTGGTGGATGGATCTGCATGAGTGTTTTCTACCACTCCATGATCCTTCGCATGTGGCTGCTCCACATATTGAGGTTCATTCTTTGGAACCAATAGTTCCTCATATGCATGAAAATCAAGCTCTCTCTCAAAGGACAATCGCATGGCTTTCCCCTCATCAAATTTTATATCCCGTCTCACAACAATCATCCTGTTGTTTGGTAAATACACTTTGTAGTTGTGGGGAGTATCAGTGTACCCCACAAACATCCCAATCTCAGCTGTTGGTTTGAGCTTCTTTATAGAATCTTTGGTCACATGGCAATAGATAGATGAGCCAAAAATTTTAAAATATGAAACGTCATGTTTCTTACCAGAAAAATCCTCCTTTGGTGTACTCATGCCAAGTATTCGATGAGGACTACGATTTTGCACAAATACCATTGTGTTGCATGCTTCTGCCCACAGATGCAACGGTAGGCCCTGCTCATGCAACATCATTGGTGCTGCACCCATAATTGTTATGTTATTTCTTTCTACGACCCCATTCTGTTGTGGGATATGAGGCGTAATCAACTCTCTCCGAATTATTTTTTTGTGGGTTATGAGGCGCAATCAACTCTCTCCAAATTCATTCTTTTCTACAAAAGTTATTGAATTCATTGGAGATGTACTCACCACCATTTTTGCTCCTAAGATCCTTCACATGCTTCCCCGTGTCTTTCTCCACTAGTGCTTTGAAATCACAGAATTTTGAGAACGTCTGATCTTTATTTTGCATGAAGTAGATCCAACACTTTCTAGAAAAATCATAAAAAAATATCACATAATACCTGTGCTTTGCTGTCGAAGCTGTAGAGAATGGTCCACACACATCTGAATGAACTCTCTCAAGGATTTCTGAAGCTTGGTTCTCCTTCTTGTGAAAAGTGGCCTTTGCATACTTCCCCATAGTACATCCCTTGCATGTGTCTATCTATGCAAGAGTACCCTTGGGAAGTCTCGTAGAAATATGTTGCATGACCTTCAAGGCTCCGTGGTGTAGATGGCCCAATATCTTGTGCCATAACTCAGCCTCATCTCGGCTCACCACTTTGTCTGCCTTACCCATCAAAGCTGTGCAACCATCTACATCAAGTTTATAGAGATTATTCACACGAATCCCAATCTTCTTGGCTTGTCCTGTGGCTTTGTGTCGAAGGAAAGCTTTCCATTCCCTAAAAACCATATAATAACCTTTATCCTCAAACAGTGTGGCTGAAACTAAATTCTTTTTCAAGCCTCGTACATACATTACATCTTTTGGTAAGAATGGTTTCCTGATTGTCTTTGGAAAGTAACTATACCAATCCTGATAGTGCTATACCTTCCTTCGTCACCCATTTCAATATGCATTTGGAGTTCCTTCTCCTCCAAGCTACTAAAAATTTCTTTGTCTCCCGTCATGTGGAAATATGCACCACTATTTAAGTACCACACTGATCCCATCGCACTTGACACCATGCATGCGATGAGCAAGAAGTCCAACTCAAATTTTGAGGCCAAATCCTCACCAGCTGCAAATCCTGAAGCCTTCTTGTTCTTCTTCTTTTGTGGACAATTAGTAGCATAATGTCCATGCTCGTGACAGTGAAAACAATTCACTCGGGACATGTCGCGCTTCTTGACTTCTTTGCCGGACTCAGATTTTGAATAGGATTTCTTTCTTCCCCCTTCTTTGCCTTAGCAGCCAAAGCGCATTTTTCTTCATCATCTTTCTTAGATGAAGATCCATCCCTGGTATTCTGCCTGAATTTTTCTTACACCAAATCCGACCAAAGTCATTCCCAATCTGGCAGCTTATCCCTCCCATTGACAGAGTCCTAATAATTATGCCAACTCTTGGGAAGGCATAGAAGATCTAGGCTCACTAATTCATTATCCACGACAGTAATTCCAACGCTCCCAAGCTCATCTAGACATTGGACAAACTTGGTTAAATATTTCAGAATACTGTCGCCTTTATCCATTTTTATTTTCCTGAGCTTGTCCTTCAGTGCCAATTTTCTATGATCACTGCTGCTCTGAAACAAATATTACAAAGCCTTCCACATTGCATATGGAGTCGCTTTTCCATGGTGACTTGAGACAATGTGGTATCGTACTCCCTCCAATAAGATCCTCCTCGCCTTTGCATCCTTCTTTTGCCAAGCATCAATATTTGTGGCATCTACTGCAGCGGGTTTGGGATAGTCATTATCAATGAATTATTTCAACCCATTATCCTCCAGAACTGCCTCCATCCTGTCTTTCCATGCAATATATGTGGAAATTCCCTCGAGTGCATACTCCAATCTCAAGCATTTGAAAGCCATCTTGATCCTTATTCGCCTATTGCACCAAAAATACTTTTGCAAATTCGAATGCTATTCAGTCACAAACTCAATTTCTTCTCCGCTATAGTGATTTCCTGTGCTCTGATACCATGGAGAAATTATACAAAAAATATGTATATCAATGGATTCAATCAGATCATGTGATCTACTAAATCAAGATACTGAATCCTTCTGCAAATCAATTGTGGAAAGTAAACACGATCACCAATCACAACAAGTAAAGAAAGAAGCAAATCAAACCACAACACATATATTTTCCTAGGGAAAGCTTGTGCTCAAAACCCCTCTATCTTCTATTGTATTTTCACCATGGAATCATGAAACAATTACAATGCACTGTTCTCACAAGAGTCTCCTACACTCTCACAATGTTGTGTAACCAACTCCAAAAATAGAAGAAAAGAGATATGAACGCCTTAGAAATAAGCCACTTTGAGGGGGCAACCTCCAATACATTACATAAATGAACAATTCTTCGATGATACAATTTACAAAACCTCCTTTCTATATATAGGAATCCATGGGGCCATAATGTAATCCTAGTGGGGCCACAATGTAATCCTAGCCGACCTAACAATAATAATTTAAGGGCACAATAATAACAATATGGGGGTTACAAGGGTACAATAATAACAATAAGGGGGTTACACTAACAACAATAAGTGACTATACTAGTAATATAGGGACCTAACATGCCCCTCTCCTTCAAAAAAGTGTTTTCCTCAATGCTTGAGTAGCTCTGGGTGCTTCTGTATAAAATTCTCATCCTCCCATGTAGAATCTTCAGTGGGTAAGCTCTTCCACTTGATGAGATACTCTGAAATTGATCGATTCCGTAGTTGTCGAGTTCTTGTTTCCGTGACCGCTTCAGGTTCCAATATGATTTTTCCTTCCTCATCAAGTTCTGGAAATATTGTTTGAACTCGAAGATTTTCACCTATAACCTTCTTTAAGCATGAAACATGGAAAACTGGATGCACTCGTGAAGAAGCAGGAAGCTCCAATTTGTATGCCATAGTACCAATCTTTTGCAACACCTTGTAAGGACCATAGTACCTTGGCGATAATTTATTATCCTTCTTAGCTTGCTTGAGGGACATTTGTTTGTATGGTTGTAGCCGTAAAAATACCCAATCTCCTACATCAAAATTTCTCTCGCTGCGATGTTGATCTACCTGTTGTTTCATTCGATTTTGTGCCAAATTCAGGTTATCCTTTAAGAGTTGGAGAACTTCTTGCTGATGCTCGATGTGATCTTCCACTGCTTGAACCTTTGAATTTCCCCTTAAAGATGATGTGATGGATGGTGGATGATATCCATAAAGTGCCATAAATGGGGTCATTTTTGCTACAGTATGGAAGGAAGTGTTATACCACCATTCAGCGAGAGGTAACCACTTGACCCATTGTGTTTGTTTATCAGATACAAACAACGAAGATATCCTTCCAAACATTTATTTACTATCTCAGTTTGACCATCAGATTGAGGATGATAAGATGAGCTATGAGCTAACTGAGTACCCAAACAAGAAAATAACTCCATCCAAAAATTTCCAGTAAAAATGGGATCTCTGTCGCTCACAATAACCCTTGGGCTTCCATGTAGCTTTTGAATTCTGTCCACAAATGTAGTAGCAACTGTACTTGCTTTAAATGGATGAGATAATGTACAAAAGTGTGCATACTTGGTAAGTCTATCAACTACCACCATGATGACATTCTTGCCTTCGGACTTCGGTAAACCTGTGATAAAATCCATTGAAATCTCCTCCCAACGTTGACTTGGAATGGATAAAGGTTGTAGAAGTCCCGGAGTCTTAATTGTCTCCACTTTATTCTGCTGGCAAACCAAACATTCCGCCACAAACTTTTGAATATCAGATTTAAGGCCATCCCAAAAAAATTCTTTCTTCACCCTGTGGTAAGTTTTTAAAAATCCTGAGTGTCCTCCTAAAGGAGAAGTGTGCAATTCCAAAAGAATCTTTTGTTTTAGTTGGGAATTATTACAAAGATATAAGTGAAGTTTGTACCATAAGGAATCATTTTTCCAACTAAATTTATTAGATGTACTAGGATCTTGCTAGAACTTTTGAATGAGTGTCCATACATCTTTGTCCTTCTTCCATTCATCTCTTGCTTCGGTTATCCAATCTGGTTGGATAATAGAAATGGCACAAAGCAATGGTTCCACCTCTTCATTCTTTCTTGAGAGTGCATCTGCAACAACATTAAGCTTTCCTTTTTTGTAGATTATTTCAAAGTCATAACCCAACATCTTTGTGACCCATTTTTGCTGCTCTTCTGAAGATAGTCTTTGTTCAAAAAAGTGTTTCAGACTATCATGATCAGTTTTTACCTTGAAGTGTCTTCCCATTAGGTAAGTTCTCCATTTCTTTAGTGCATGCAGTATTGCTAACATTTCCTTCTCATAAATAGGTTTCTGTAAATACTTTCCTTTGATTGGACTACTTTCAAAAGCAATGGGTCTTCCTTCTTGCATTAAAACAACACCAATTCCATTTCCTGAGGCATCACATTCCACAATAAAGGTTTTTGTGAAGTCCGGCGTAGCTAAGACTGGTGCTAGGCACATTGCCTCTTTAAGATGTTCAAAGGCCTTAGTTGCTTCAGGAGTCCATGAAAATGCATCTTTTTTCAATAATGTTGTTAGAGGTGCTGCTATTCTCCCATAATTCTTAACAAACTTGCGATAATACCCTGTTAACCCGAGAAATCCTCGCAACTACTTTATGGTTTTGGGGACTTTCCATTCCTTAATGGATTTAATTTTGTTAGGGTCTACCTTAACACCCTCATGAGATACAATATGACCCAGATATTCTACCTCTTGTACTCCAAAGAAACATTTGGATGTTTTTGCATATAATTGTTTCTCCTGCAATAGTTTGAGCACCTTGTCAACATGTTGAACATGATCCTTCCAAGACCTGCTGTAGATTAGTATATCATCAAAAAATACTAGCACAAATTTTTCTAAGGAAGGGTTTGAAAATGGAATTCATCAACCCTTGAAATGTAGAAGGTGCATTGGTAAGGCCAAAAGGCATGACCAAAAATTCATAATGACCCTCATGAGTTCGAAATGTCGTTTTTGGAATATCTTCAGTCTTCATTCTAATTTGATGATATCCTGAACGAAGATCCAACTTGGTAAAATAAATTGCTCCATGTAATTCATCAATCATAGGAATGGGAAATTTATCTTTAATGGTGAGCTTATTGAGCTCCCTATAATCCGGACACATGCGCCATGATCCATCTTTCTAAAAATTAATATTTACAGAGCAGAGAAAGAACTTGACTAGGTTTAATTATACCCGCCTCTAACATTTCTGCAATCATACGTTCAATTTCGCTCTTTTGGACGTAAGGATATCTATAAGGCCTGATGTTTGGAGGAACACTTCCTAGAATCAAATGAATAGCATGATCATGATCACGAATAGGTGGGAGTCCTTTGGGAGTTTCAAACACCTTGGAATGATTGTCTAAGACTTGTTGGAGATCTGCAGAAATAGATGATTTTGATGTCGAAACTTCTAGTGAGCATAATTGTGCAATTACGCCTCATTGTTCTTTCTTTAGAAGCTTTGTCATGACATTAGAGCTTATTATCCTTCCCGGCTTCCCTTCAATACCCCGTAATTCTACTTCCTTTCCTTCTGAAAAAAATTTCAAGAAAAGTTCTTGAAAATTAAAAGCTACCGTCCCCAAAGATTGTAACCATTGTACTCCTAGTACAACATCAGCACCTCCCATAGGAATGGAAAGCATTGGACTTGTCACCACATATTCCCCCATGGTTAGCTTGATATTATGGCATTTTCCAGAGCAATTTATAGTTCCTCCATTTGCAACCATCACTTGACATTCTGGTGCTGGGTATAGGAAACAATTTAATTCCCTGGCTACCTTACAATGAATAAAATTATGGGTGCTACCTGAATCAATCAACACTATTACCTTTTTCTTCTTGATATGTCCTTCTATCTTGAGAGTTTGAGGAGTGGTAATTCCTGCTAGTGCATTACATGATATGGTCGGATTCATTTCTTCCTCTTCTAGGGCTGGTTCCTGGTGTATATCCTCTTCTTGTTCATTTTCTTCTTCTTCTTCACAATCTATGTAAAATAATTTCTTTTCAGCACACTTATGACCTTTAGTGTATTTGCTATCACAACTGTAGCAAAGCCCTTTTGCTCTTTTCTCTTCCAATTGTTGTGGTGTCAACCTTGTAGGTTGTTGAAATCTAGGAGTAGCAACACTTCCCTCTTTATAGAAGTGAGTGGTAGGCTTCCTTGTCGCCATAATTTTACATTCAATTTTTCTTGCCAACCCGAATGCCTTCTCCAATGAATCAGGTTCCAAAACGCGAACTTCATGTTGGATGTTATCCTTTAAAGTGCCTATGAAGAGATCAATCCTGTGTTCCTCTGGAATATCAGTTACCTTTATATTCAATTTTTGGAAGTCCTCAATGTGCTGCCCCACTAAACCCTTTTGTTTGAGATTTATCAATTGGCTAAAGAAGGTGTTGTTCTTTGTATCCTCATAATGTGCTATCATTTCCTCCGTAAAAATTGACCAAGTGACAATTTTTTTACGGGAGCAAAGCCATTGATACCATACAAATGTATTTTGTTCTAAATGTAAAGTTGCAATGCGTACCTTTTGTGTGTTTTGTACGTTATGGAGATCAAAATATTGCTCCATCCGTAGTATCCATGTTACAGGATCCTTTCCATCAAACTTCCTCATATCCATCTTTGGAATATGGTGGTTCTTCCCGCCAACATTAGAGTTTATGAAATCACAATTAACATTTATTTTGTTCTCACCATGAGGTTCTTCTACTATCTTTTCACCATTAGGAAACCTTTCTTGTATCAACTTTGTCAAACCTTCCATGTCTGCTTTTAGAAAATTCTTCATGTTTTCCATTTTCTCATCGATCTTAGCTTCCATGTCATCCATCTTAGATTCCATGCCAGCCTCCATGCCATCCATATTAGCTTCCACGCTTTTCTTCAAACCGTCCATCTTCACTTCCACGCCATCCATCTTAGCTTCCATGCCTTTGTTCAAACTGTCCATCTTCACTTCCACGCCTTTCTTCAAAACTTCCATTTCATTTTTTGTTGCTTTTTGCGAGAGTGAAATTTGTTGCACTTGCTCTTGTAATTTTGATAGATCATGTTGCAATTCTTCATCTTCATGAGTCATGGTAGAGCCTTCTGAAGGCTTAATTGGTGTTGAATTCTTTTTAGGCGCCATTTTAGAATCCAATATTGATACCTTTTACTTGCTTTGAGGAGCTCGATATTGAAATTGAATTATCTCTGTAATTGAAAATCTTGAATATCTGAAATTCAGCCCTGTAGTAGCCCTATGAAGCTTCTTTCAAATGCCACAGGTCTGATCTAATTTGGATTCCCCAAGACAAAGTTTTGTCCAATCTCCCACAATGACCCCACTCGACTCAAGCTCCAAGAGAGCATTAATTTCTAGGCTGCTACTGTGTCACCGTTTTGTCCTTTGCCCTCCCAAAATTGATAGCCAAGAAACTGCAGTCCGTGTACTTGCAACCAATTTTTACGGTACTCCAATCCGATGCCCAGAGAGAGAGTTATTGAACTTTTCCCACGATCACCTCTTTGAGATGAAATTCAGGAGCCTGAAAAAGCACTACCTTCCACAGATTATATCTCCAAAAATATTGCGAACCAAGCTCTGAAATTTTTTGACGAATTTCCTCAGGATTTCAGCTTCGCACCATATGAATTTCAGATTTTGAACCTCCTCAGAAAGTACCTAGGAATAAAATGCCATTATCACTCTGCTTAGGAGCTTGAAAAAAATAATCTAACTTCCACACAAGATGATATCTAAAAATATTACAACCGTTCGAAATTTTTAGACAATCTTCCTCGTACCAGTCACATTCAAAAATTTTAGCCTTTTAAACTTCTGAGAAAAAAATTTATAGCGAAAAATTCCACGACATGACCTGCTGACAGCAAAAACTCAGAATCTCAAGTTTCAGATACACTTTGGGGCTGTTGTGTAAGCAATCCGGCCTCCAAAAATAGAAGAAAAGAGATATCAACGCCTTATAAATAAGCCACTTCGAGGGGGAAACCTCCAATACATTACATAAATGAACAATTCTTGGATGATACAATTTATAAAACCTCCTTTCTATATATAGGAGTCCATGTGGCCATAATGTAATCCTAGTGGGCCACAATCTAATCCTAGCCGACCTAACAATAATAATTTAAGGGCACAATAATAACAAAATGGGGGTTACAAGGGTACAATAATAACAATAAGGGGGTTACACTAACAACAATAAGGGAATATACTAGTAATATAGGGACCTAACACACAACTGTCTCACACAGACCCGGAAAAAATTGACCAACACTTAGCCAATTTCCTACCTCTGATCATCCTGCCTTGCTTGCGCAATTCATGTGGAATGAAATCCCTATTATTTAGGAATTGCAGCCTTCCAAAACTTCGGAATTCTCATGGGAAATCCAATGGTTGTCTTGCTACATGCGGGCAACCTACTAATGATACAAATGATATTTAACATCACTTTAACCTTTGTCTCAACTGGGTCTCCACTGGAACTGACGTGCATGCATATATTTATAGTAAATCACCAGTTGCATGGAAGATCACTACATGTTAATTGAATCTGATTTAATTCACTTTATCTCTTACTAGTGCAACAAATAGTTACAACAAGTTCAACTAAATTTAACTCAATAAATTGAGTTAACTGATTTCTCATGCATTAAACTAATGCAGTAACTGCAACTCGAACTCCATAATTAATAGAATCACTCGGCATGCCTCACCAACCACCCTCAACTTGAAATTCATGAGCTAATTGAGTTTATCACACTCAGTTAACTATTACAAGTGATTATGAGATAAGATTACATTTTTTTGTCCAATTTAATTAAGGGAAAATTAAATTAGACACACATTTCTTGTTGACTTTTCAACAAAGTGAACTTAGCATCCATGTATGACATAATATTCTTCGGTACACCATGCAACCTCACTACATCTATGGTGAATACCTGTGCCACATCACTAAATGAAAACGTAGACTTCCCTGGGATGAGGTGTGCTACCTTTGTCAACCTGTCCACTATAACCACGATGGAATCATGTTGTCTAGATGTCTTCGACAAACTTGTGATGAAATGCATAAAAATATCCTCCCATTTCAACTCCAGAATCAGAATTGACTGTATTAAACCACCTCGATGCTTACACTCTACTTTTTCTCGTTGAAAATCCGAACATCTAGCCACAAACTCTGCCACTTCCTTCTTCAGATTTGGCCAATAGTAGAACATATTCACCACTTTCAATGTTTTTTGATATCCTAGATGACCTGAATACGAATTAGCATGAAATTCCCTCAAGATAAGCTTCTTGAGCTCACTATTATCTAACACATAGATCTTGTACTCCCTAAATCTCACCAATCCATCCGTTGTGAGACGATAGTCCACTTCATGATCACTTGTACCCTACTGTAACTTGTTCCTATGCTCCCTATACATGTCATCTTGCTGACCTGCTTGTAAGTTCATATCTTCTATATCTGTCCCATATGAACTCATAATTGATATGTGATTTAACTGTACATGCTTGCTAATAGCATTTGTAACCTTGTTCTCTTTCTCTTTAATGTACCTTATCTCAAATTCGAACTCACTGATCATGGCCAACCATCTAGCTTGTCTGGCATTCAGGTTTGATTAGAAAAATAGATATCTCAATCCCCTATGGTCAATCATCAATACAAACCTCTTTCCAAGAAGATAACTCCTCCACATATTAAATGTGTGAATGATCATTGTTAACTCAATATCATGTGTGACATATTTATGCTCATGCTCATTCAATTTACTTGATTCATAGCACACTACATGTACCTCCTGCATAAGGACTCCACAAAGTCCTCTCTTATAATCATATGTGAATAATATGAATTCTTTGTCCAGATTTGCAATCTTTAAAACTGGAAAATTTGTCAACAACTACTTCAACTTCTCAAAACTAGATGCACATTCCTCTGTCCATTCAAATTTCTTACCTTTCTTTTGCAAAGATGTGATAGGATAATCAATATGTGAGAAGTTCCCGATAAACCTCTTGTAATAACCCGATAACCCCATAAATGAACTTACCTCATCCACATTCCTAGGAGATGCCCATTCCATGATATCTTTTATTTTTCTGTGTCCACGACTATGCCTTCCTTGGAAACCACATGTCCCAAGTAGTGTTCCTCTGTATGAAAGAAACTGCATTTACTAAGATTGGCACACAACTGATGCTCTCTTAGAAATATCAATACCGCTGCTAAATTTTTGGCATGCTCTTCCTTATTCTTAGAATATATCAATATACCATCAATGAATACAATAACAAACTTGTCCACATAAGGATGCAATACACTATTCATCAAGCACATAAAAGTAGCTGGAGAATTATTCAAACCGAAAGGAACTACAACAAACTCATAATGCCCACACCTGGCCCAAAAATTTGTCTTGTAAATTTCCTCTTCTTTGTTTCGTACCTGATGATATCCTAATCTCAAATAAATCTTTGAGATCATTGTTGCTCCCTTCAACTGATCAAACAAATCATACATTATCGACAACGAATACTTGTTCTTGATGGTCACCTTGTTCAACTGCCTATAATCAGTGCATAACCTAAGAGTACCATCCTTCTTCTTGAAAAACAATACATGTGCACCCCACGATGACACACTTGGCCTAATGCACCCTTTTTCAAGCATTTCCTTCAACTACAAATTAAATTCCACTAACTCTAGTGTGCTCATCCTGTATGGTGTCTTTGATCTCAGTGTTGTCCCTGGTACCAAATGAATAGAAAATTTCACTTCCCTATGAGGCGATAACTCTGAAATATTTGCAGAAAACACATCTTGAAACTGCTGTAGAACTGGGTACTTGTTCAATGCCTTCGCATCCTCAAGATCCTTACCTTTATCAATAGAAGTATACATTGCGAATAACACACACCCTTTCCCGTGACTACACTTTGTCTGCATAGTTGTCACCATCCTAACTGATGTTTCCTTCTTCTTACCATACAAGATTCTTTATTCCCCATTTTCATTCAAGTACTCAATAATTTTTTCATAACAATCCACCTTGGTCCTATGAAGATACAACCAGTCCATACCCAAAAACATACTATATGATCCCAACGAAAGTACATTCAAATGCGTTGATGCAGGCATACTATTTAGTTCAAATGCACAAGCTCTTACCTAGTGATGAACTCTTTTCTTTGTACTTATAGCCAACTGCACTAACCAAGACTCTGCATGCACTTCCTTACTCAAACCACACTTATCTCCCAAGTCAGGATTAATATAATAACTATAATTAGATGCAGAGTCAATCAAAATAGAAACAAATTGATCACAAATATTACCATCCATCTTGATAATAGACGCTGCATAAATCCAAGGATTACTCTGTCTAACATCCCCCACTGTGTGTTATTCCTGAGCACTGTAAATCTGCGGTCTACCACCCTGATGTTACTGATAATCTCTCATGCAATGTTCCTTGCCACAATTTCAAAACTATAAAGGATTCCAACCCGCACCCTTGTTCTTCTCCTGAGGCTGAAATCCATGTCCTTTGTCAACTGCATTGAAATTCTTAGGCGGTGCTGCATTCTCTTTATTACTTGTGTCCTGAGGTCTTGTTCGATTCCTATCCTATTTTCCTTTATTATTTTCATTACCTTTCCAATCATGCTTAGTCTTAGATCTACGATTTGATTGCTCATAACAATTCTTTAGCTTCCTAATGACTTCCTCCAATTATCTCAACTCATCGAACTCAATCTTGTCTTTGAATGCTACTGGAAACCCACTAATGAATCTCCAAATATTCAATTTATCCTCCTTCAGATAAGGAACATAACTCAATAACTCCAAGAATATTCTAGTATACTCCTCATTGATCATAGATCCCATCTTCAACTCATAAAAATATTTTTCCCTGTCATCATAGTATCTCTCAGATAGATACTTCTTCCTGAAAAGTCTCTCAAACTCACTCCATGTCAACTCCTCTTCATGAATACCTCTAACATTCTTTACATATTCCCACCAAATGTATGATTTCACTTTAAGGCTGAATGTAGCTATTTTGGCCTTCAAGTTCACTGGGTAATCATTCAATATGAATAAATTATTCATCCAAAGTAACCAAGCTTTTGCATCCTGTGACTTCTTCAATTCTCCATCAAATGTAGGTGGCTTTGATTCCTTGAAATCATCCAGAAAATATCCCCTGTTATCCCTTTTGTATGGATGATAGCGATGATGACCATGATACTTGTCCGAACCGGAACTAGGCTAAATTCCATGTCCACTGCCTCGTCTATCAAGTTTATCCAAGAATCTACCATCTATGATCGTATAATCTTTATCTAACCCATGCCCACCATGTGACCTGCTACCATATGCTCCATTGGTCCTATCCTCTTGTCCATGAATGATTATAAGTGGTCTTTTTCTCTACAAGTCTGACAAGATCTGAAGAATAAATGCATTAAAATCTACTTTTTTATCCTCTACCCTAGCAAGTATCTATTGTGATTGATGATTCTGTCATTATTTGCTTTGAAACTTCTTATTTATGCCTTTAAACTTCGTAAAGTGTTTTCTTTGTGAGGGGAGTACTCATCATGATCCAAATTTATGCAGAAACAAAACATAATACAAATATAACCATAAATACAAATATGTAGCGGAAATAACACTTCATTTCATTAATATCAAGGAACTAAAATTTGTTTACACACAGAATGAAAATAAACTAGCTAGGGCGCTGGTAGCTTATCTCTTAGAAGAGATGTGGCGGCTACAAGCCTCTGAACTCTGTGTTACAATGAGGCTCGAAGGCCTATATATTATTTAGCAATAATGGAAAATCATAAACATCCAAAAACCTAACCCTAGAAGATGAAACACCAAACTATGGGCCCCGTCGGGGTAACTTGGTACATAAATTTCTCGGGGTTGTAACTTTGGCATACTATCTCTGTTTGACGCACATGATACATTGTTATCAATATCTATTTGAGGACTACAACTATTGACAAAAAATATAAGGTTTGAAAGAATCTTGTTGTCTTAAGGTCTCATGCACAAAAAATGTCGTTTAGGGCCTCAAAATGGCTCCAGAAGTTTAGGACCCGAAAAAATGCCAAAAATAGTAAATTGTGCTACAATTAAGGAAACTGAAAAACTGAAAGAAACAATGGTGGGGGTCCAAGTGGAATAGGCAGGTGGCCACCAATATCCACCTGGATCATTCCTCCCACCTTAGGAAGTAATGGTCCCCATTAAGTTGAGTTCCTCCATGAGATGAGGATCAAACTTTTGCTGAACTTGGTCCCTGGTGAGCCACTTGCCCTGGTGAAGGAGTTGTCCTACTTTAACAAATCGATATAGATGGATCCTTTTCTGGTGGATGTTATTATTCTGTGTGTCCATAATCCGATCAATTTGGCTTGTTCCAGGTAGTCTGGGTTTAACTCTATTGGTGTGAGTTTTTCTTCCATGTCGGATGTGTCTAGTAGAGGTGGAAATTAGGGACGAAGGTGACCCACATTGAACACTGGGTGCAGACCAAGGAATGGTGGAATATTGAGCTCGAAGGAATTGTCCCCTACAACCTTGGTGATGGTGTATGGCCCATATCGGGGTGGGCGAAGGTAGCGGTGGGGTCCAGCGAGGTGCTTCTTCTGCAAATGTAACCACACTTTGTCGCCCAACTGTAAGTTGTGTGGTACCCGATGTTGATCATGCCACTGCTTGTACTTAGCATTGTCTCTGTTCAATATGTCATGAACCTATTGGCGAATGTGCTGAATGCGCTCAATGAAGTTGTTCGCCTTGGCAATTTCAGACTGGACATGGGTCGAATCAGCCCGAGTAGCTGTAACTGGCATGTCTACGTTAATGGGACATAGTGGCTGGAATCCCAAGCCCACCTGAAAGGGATTGTGGTCGGTTGAGCTGTGGAGGGCCCAATTATAGCTATTTTTTACATAGGGGAGGTTCTCATCCCATGTACGTGGATTCTTTGAGTTGTACATGTGAAAAGTGTGTACGATAATCCTGTTGACGACCTCTGTCTGGCCATTAGTTTGGGGATGGAAAGATGTGGACTTGGTGAGCTTGGTGACCAACATTGACCAGAGGATGGACCAAAATGTACTTAAAAAATTGTTGTCCTGATATGAGATGATAGACTGTGGGATCCAAAAGTGTACCCACACTTTTTGAAAGAAGAGTTTAGCAGTGGCTTCTGCTGTGATATTATTCTTGCATGCTGCCATAATGACCATGTTCGAGAATCTGTTGATAACCACGAAAACACAATCTTTACCATGCTTATTAGAAGAAAGGCCCTACATGTAATCAATGGAGATGGATTCCCAAGGTCAACTAGGGGTAGGAATTGGAGTATAGAGGCCTTGCTTCTTGATGGTCGGTTTGGCAATGGCGCAGGAAATGCAGGATCTGATGTACTTCCAGACACCCTGTCGAAGGTTTGGCCAATAGAAATACTTCCACATTACTGCCACTATTTCCTCGACATCGAAATGCCCATCGACCCGACTATAGTGCACTTCCCAAATCCTCTTGGCACGCTCGCTTGAAGAACACAAAGGTGTCCCAGGTGACATAACAGTGCATCCTAGAGGTGAAAATTTGGAACTCGGTTACCCTCCAAGAGCGTCTTGTATGTGTGGTTTAATTCTGGATCACTCTTGTAGAGAAGCAGCCAATCAGAAGTCTCATGCCCACAAGAGTTGAGCATGGTGGTTATCGCCACGGTCGGTGGTCGGCTGAGGTAGTCTGCAACATTATTGGTGTTGCCCTTCTTGTACTTGATGTTCAAATGAAATTGTTGCAGGTGTGTGGACCACTTCTTATGGCGATCATTCTACAACTTCCCCTGTGTCTGTATGAAATGCAGGGGTCAGTGGTTTGTGTGGATTATCGTTTCCTTCCCCAAAATGTAATGCTTCCATCATCGGAAATCCTACACAATGGAATACATCTCTTTGTCATAAGTGGAATACTTCCGGACTATGTCGAACAATGTATCACTGTGATATGTAATTGGATGCCCCTGTTGAGTAAGAAATGCCCCAATAGCATAGTCAAAGGCATCTGTCTTGATCTCAAATGGTTTTTGAAAGTCTGGTAATGTGAGCACTGAGGCAGAGCAGAGGTGATGTTTCCATTCTATGAACACCTTCTGTTGAGGTTCCAACCAAAATAATTTTTCTTTCACCCCTCCCTTGGTGGTTTGACTCAAGGGCCAAGTGATATGAGAGAATCCAAACAAGAACCTGCGGTAGAAATTAGCAAGACCTAGAAAGCTGCGAAGATCTGTTAGAGTGGTTGGGGTTGGCCAATCCCGAATGAATTGGATCTTGGTTGGATCCACATGCACCCCCCGCTCATCAATAATGTATCCCTGATACTGAAACTGGGTCATGCCAAAAGTGCACTTGTCCAAATTGGCACACGACTTGTGTTGCCACAGTGTTTGGAGGACCTGTCAGATGTGGTGGAGGTGATCTTCCCAGGTATGGATGAATATTAGGATGTCGTCCAAGTACACTGCTACAAATGAGTTGGTGAATGATTGCAAGATGTCGTCCATCAGCCTCATGAAGGTTGCGGGAGCATTCGTTAACCCGAAAATGACCAGTCATTCGAAAAGGCCCTCCTTGGCTTTGAAGGCAGTCTTCCACACATCAGACGGTTTGATTGGTACCTGGTGATACCTAGACTTCAAGTCGATCTTGCTGAAATATTTCACCCCCTTGATTTGGTCTAGAAGGTCATCGATCCGTGGGATTAGGTACCTATTCCGGACAATGATATTGTTCAGCGCCTGATAGTCAATACAGAGTCTCCAAGTCCCATCCTTCTTCTGCACCAACATGATTGGGCTCACACAGGGTGATGAAATTGGCTAGATGTGACCTTTCTGCAACAGCTCCAAAATCTGCCTCTTGATTTCATCATTCTCCAGAACAGAGCATGTTACACGTCATTTTTTCACCAACACATTTGACTATTCATATGGTTATATCACTACCTATAACATGTTCCCTTAGATTTCAAAATCACTAATGTTCCTGAATCAAGTCTTGGAATTAGAGAAAATCTATGTAAAACCCTTAAAAGTCTACATGCGTAGTTTTTCTAGCCTTTCCCTGTGAATGCGCTATTGTTCTGTCCATAAACTGCAGCAACTCCCGCACTTTTTTCCACTATTATCTGCGCACCGCCGTGAAAAGAAAAGAAAATAAAAAATAAAATTCTAGAAGCCTAGTTGGTCGAATATTCTCCCAACTAGAAGCTTCTAGAGTTGCAACCAGTTCGAGATTTATCCCTCCACTCATGGAGCTTATCCCTTGGTCCATCAAGCTCAAATCCCTTCATGGGAGGAATCCATCCCCCTCTTCATGGAACTGAAACTACCTCCATTTCCCTATAAATTGAGCTCAAGTTTCAGGTTGAAGGGTAGACACACATTAATGATAGAAGCTGAATTATACAGTTTCTAAGCTGAAGAGAGTGCATAAGAGTGCATACTTTCTACACTAGTGAGTTGTTGTTAACACAAGAATGATCACACCCTTGTGTCTATAACTGCATGATGGTATTCAAAGAGGAAGGCTTATCAAATTGAAGGAGAAAAGATTGTTCAGGACCCTAGGAGAAATCTGTATGACATCAAGGCATCAGGTTGTAATATTACTCTTTTTATTCAAGATAATACATATGGATTTTTTTTCTCATTGCTTTGTTTCTATGCTTATTGGAATAATGTCAATACTTAGACTCCTTGATCACTAAGTTGGATTAGCATTTCCTGATTATTATACGTTGCATATGCTTTGATCCTTTGTCTTGTCTTTTATTGCAGGTTCTACTTATTGGAGAAACCAATTTGGAGCGACTGGACAAAAGGCTACATCAAACGTTTGGATTTCAAGGTAGGGGCATTTCCTCTCTACTTTACTATTATAATCTTGGAATGCAATTAATCTAGAGGAAAAGGTTTCCAAATGGATCTTTGTTTCTAGTTACTCCCTGAGTACTAAGGAGATCGTTATTGTCCGCTAGAGGGATTAATCCATGTAACAAAATGGTGACCATAGTGGGGAACTAGATCTTAGTTTTCTTTATTTATTTTCAGTTTGAATTTTTAAGTTTTCCGATTTTGACTTCTCTGAGTCTGGTTGGGTAGATAAATTTTAAGAATCCATGAAAAAGTAATATTGTTATTTATTTTTTCAAAATTTTTCCTTGCCTGTGCGGTTTTCGGCAGAAAACAGTGCGGCAACCTGCGCAACTTTTAGTTCAATTTAGTGCGCATGCATATTGTATTCCATTGTAAGCTGCGCACCCCCTGGAAATTTTAAAAAGAATTAAATTTCTCTTTTTTAGATCTCCTTACTTTAGTTAGGATTCATCGAATCGAAAATATTACATTATCATATTCGATTGCATTCAGTTTTGGGTTAGGTCATAACACGATTGGTTTCATATCCATTTACCCTTTGAGTAATAGCAACCCAAATAAAACAACACTAAATAAAATTCATTTAGAAATTTTTACATTTTCTAGGGCTCTTTCCACCAATCTAGCTTAGGCTAGTGCTTTGGAATAGGTTGTAGTTAACGTTCCAAAGCAGTTAAAACAAACAAGTAGCATCTTGCGGTAGGAAAAATTCCAGTTGTTACATTTGTACTCTGGGAAGCTCTTCTTCAAAGAGTCAAGCAAGAGGTCATGTCAGATCGAGTGAGGTAATCGTACCTATATCATTGGCAAATATAGAATATGTGCACATAATACAAACGGTAAACCTCGGATTAACCCCTATCGAGGAGCCTGGGGTCACTTGTTGGCAAACCTCGGATTTACCATGTTGAGGAAACTTCATAGGGATTGAGCTTGATACTCTGCCCTTGCGTGTAGATCATATCGTAGACTGTTCCCTCAGGTGCATTTGTCTCCGTTGGTGACCTTAGTGGCCATAATCTTTAGGATTTTTCCCAAGGTGATGGTGGAGGAAAGGTCCCAATGTACCTGGAGCAGACGTTGACTAGAATCACTTGGACTTTCTAGAGGGTATTGTTCACTTCGAGATGGCATAGTGAAGTTACTTGCACCAGACTGTTTCATTAATCAGGTTGTCAGGGTAACTGTTCCAATCTCCAGTTTTCCACATTAATTTCCGTGACGTTGGATTTCATCACCAACTAGTGTTTTTATTGTGGAAACATATTGTTTGTGTGTGGTTTGACTCCTATATTTGATAAAGTGTGTTCATTTGTTTGTTTTTACTTTTTAGAGACGTTAGGTGTGGATTGTGAATTTGAATTGGTAATATTTTTAAATTGTCAATAAAATTCACTGAATTTGAATCTAATGGCAACGGTTTCGAAATTTACTTACCAAGGAAACCCTATTAAAGAGAATCCTAGTACTTTTCCTTGCTTTGGAAATGTTGCTCCTGCTTATATGGCTACATTTTCATTACCTGGATTTACCATAGGTTTATCAATATGGTTATTTTCAACTTCGTTGGCCTCAAATACTCCAATTGTTCCACCTCAACCGGATGCTTCACCTCAATAGATTTCACCATATTAACATCACCAACCTCATGTTGACCCTTTACCTTCTTCGCCCAACATTTATTCCTCCCTTTCTTTTTTTTCTCTTGGTAAAAGCCTTGACACTAATAATCAGGTGGCTAAGAAGAAGAAGAAAGGGAAGAAGAAGAAGCAGCAAGATAAGAAATAATTCAACCAACCAACCATGGCTGTAAGTGTTAGTAGTGTTGAGGAAACCTCCAACATGCATCAAAAACCCAAATACCCTTGCAAGATTTTTAAGGGTGACCACTTCCTCATCAATTGTCTTGGTATTCCTAAGGTCTTGAAGTATGGTTAGAAAGATCCTAACAACTTACCGTTGATCCATCAACCAGTGATTGTTAGGTTCTTGGGAAAAAGGGTAAAGTTAGGTTTCCTTGTAGGTTATGCAATGGGAGTCATCAAACTCACATTTTCCCTCACATGGATGAAGCCTCAAAATTGTTGGAAACCTTACTGTTCCACAACAACAACTTCCAATTGGTTACCGTAAACTTTCTCCCAACCTACCATCAATTGACAAAGTGATTGATCTAATTCCAAGTATAGTCAATCCCACTCTTCCATTCGAGAGTGAAACTGATATCACTCAGGTTGATGATCCATTATTTGATCAAGTGGTCGACTCGATTTCACATTCGGTCGATCCCACTCTCCCTGTAGAGAGTGAAATTCATACCGCTAAGGTTCTTCTTGTTACATCAGATTCTTCTACACTAAGGGGCATTTCACCTGTTTCTATAGAACCCCCTCCAAGTACCGAGGTATTTTCCTTTGATTGGAGTAGACTGACAGAACCTCGTATTCCTTTCCCCATTCCTTTCCAAATCATTGTGAAGGCTTGGGGTAAGAATGTGCGTCGCACAAATGTAGATGAAGGTGCTTTTGTTAGTATTTTATCCTCAACTACTTGGAAAGCTTTAGGTTCCCCTCAGATTGTGCATGTTACACGGAATTTGTCAGCTTTTAATAGAACCATTAGTGAACCTTTAGGGATCCTTCCTAAGTTTTCTATTACCTTGGAAGGTAAAACTGTCTGTATTGATCTTATGGTAGTCCGAGGCCCCTTGGATCTCAATTTTCTCCTTGGGCGAGACTATGTTTCTGCAATGAAAGATGTCGTATCGACACTCTTTTGCGTGATGTATTTCCCTCACAATGGAAACATTCTGACTATTGAATAGATTTCTATCCGACACCCCTGAATTTTCCTTATACGAAAGTGGTATCTACCCTGCCATGGGTTAATTATGTGGCAACCAGTCCCATGTTTTCAGTTACCGATGTAATCGAGCCTCTCACTATTTGCTCGAATTCCTTTGACTTAGATTCGGTAATTGACATGGTGAACCCTATGGGGGTATTTGAACACAATGTTATTATCCCTATTGATTCCCTTGACATGGGTTCCTTCCAGAGAACTATTCTTCCACATGATGAATACCTCTAGGAAGCCATGATCGAGGGGTGTCCCCTAACATGTGTTTCTTCAATTCAAAAGCCATGATCAAGGTATTATTGAGGATAGTTCCTTTTACTGTGTCAACCTCATTAAAAAATGAATTAGTTCACCATGAGGATGGTTATTTTCCTTTGTCAACCTCACTAAAAAGTGAAACATGTCTTTTTGAGGATGGTTATTTTACTGTGTCAACCTCGTTAAAAAATGAATTAAGCAATGAGCATAGTTCTTTTCCTGTGTCAAGCTCATTAAAAAATGAAACAAATCCTCTCCTAATTGAGTCGAGTCTTTGATTATATCTCGTAAGTGTCAAGTCGAGTATTTCATATGATCTCATAAATGAACCTTCATTCCATCCAACTATTAGTAACAAATAGTCTGTTTAGGTTAATGAAATGAAGCTTGGGGGTATGATCCCTTACGTGTTATGCTTGGGGGGCATTGAAACTTATCTCAAGCATAGTTTTCCTCTCTTTCAAGCTTGTATAAAAATGAAACCTATCTTGAGTCCATTTCGGTTATTATTTTCAAGACTCATTAAAATCATGAAAATCCCGAGATTATTTTTCTATCTTTTATTCTCGTGAAACACATGAAAATGTCGAGTTATTTCCGTCTTTTCCTGCTCGTAAATTAAATTGAAATTCGGCATATGAGTACACGTTTTATCAGTTTTTCGAACTCGTTAAAACTTGCGAAAAAACGAAACCCTGGAGTCCTCTTTTAAACCCTGTTACACTAAAAATTTTCATCCTGAAATTCTGCTATGTGTATGAGCTCATTATTACTCATACTTCTCCCTTTGCAAGTCTAACATATCAGTTCCTCATGACAAGCCTTGAAAATCAAAGAAAAGTTCCTAAAAATCTCCTAAACTTTGGTGTCGCACTTTCTCTCTTTATTGCCTGTGGTCCCGCACCTAATGTTCATCTATATTGCATACCTGAACGCACTTTATCTGTGTTACAGGTGCGGAACCCCTGTAAGATAAAAAACGTGAGAAAGTAAAATTAAAAAGTTGATTTGAGGTCAATTGTAGAAGATTCTAGATGAGAATTTTTGGGGATGGGTATGTTTTGATAAGATGCATGTATCCCTTACCTTATGGAGCTAAACCCTTGATGTGAGGAGCTTATCCCTTTGAAGGAGGATTCTATTGGAACAAGAAACATCCTCTTTTCCACTATAAAAAGAGGCATTGGGTAGCCTCAAGGGGAGTTCAAGCTTTAGAATATTTGAAGTTAAGTGCTGTTGAAATTTAGACTCAGTTGATTAAGAATTTTGTGAGGAAATATTACATACCTATATTAGTCTTTGTTGAAGAAGTGCAGAGCCTATCAAAGTAAAGGAGATTCCTGCTTCGAACCCCGGAAAGTCCTGTGCAACATCAAGGCTCAGGTTGTAAGGATTTTCTTCTTTTGAAATTAATACAAATATACTCATTTTTCTCAATAAACTTTCAATCAATGGTTTATTTCATAGATTCTTTGATCACTATGATAAACATGGTTTATGATGATTTCTATACAGGTGCCATGTAATATTTTTCTTGTTTGTGACTGCAGGTTTACGAGGAAAACTTCTTCAAACGCGCGAGGAACAACAACGAATTCAAACAAGCACTGGACAAACGGTAAGTCCTTAACACCTCAATAGAGATTTTCATAGATCATATATGCTTAGAGAAAGATTCTTTTATTTGGCTGTTTGTTGCTAGATAATTTTAGTACTAGGGAGATTGGTCTTGTCCGCAAGAACGATTTATCCGGCCGACAAATTGGCGACTCCACTGGGGATCGAACTTGTTGTTTTTGGTTCTGTTTTTATTTTGATTTGAGGAAACGTTTTTCCTAGTTTTTGATTGATAGACATCTGCCTGGGTGGCTTAGGTTTTCTCTGTTTTTGAAAATTTTGAGATCTTTTATGTTTTTCTCTAATTTTTCCAGGGACCGCACTTTGACTTCTTTGCATAGTGCGGGCAGTTTCACATCTTTTCTTTAGTAAACAGTGCGGTACCGCACCTGTTACTTCTGATAAACTGCGGACCCTGTTAAAAATTTGAAAAACTTTAGATTTTTTATTTTTATTTTGATTTAGAATTTTTGATTTCTGCCCAGATTAATGATTATTTCTGTCAAAAGCTTTCTGTGAATGAATTTTAGCAGTATTGGTGTTTTGATGATTTTCTAGAAGTTTTGCGTTTTGGATTGTCTTTCACTTGGTCTTTGTAGTGATTCGAAGCATTGACTGTTTGAAGTACCTAATATTACATTGGTCTTTTGTCTTTTTTTGAATCTGACCTGATTGTGAAATCATCCTTTATTGAGAAATAGAGTTACCTGTTTCTTTGCAAATCTTCGAAAAAAAAACTTTGTTATTGGTTTTCGAATTTCATTTTTTATAAAAAACATAATTGAGTGTTTTTGATCTGTTTGTTATTCTGAACGAATAGATCCTTAGTTTGCTTAATAACTAAGTAAAACATTCTTTGTAGAAATTTGAATAATAGATGAATTATTCACCGAGATTATCCTGATTACACACTATTTGAGCTCCATGCATAATACATAACCTCTTCCACCATTGGTCATCAATTTGCGGAATTAGAAGCAGTCGCATGCGCACATTAAAACATAATAAAACACACATATAACACAGTATGTAATGGGGAAAGCTTACAGCTGAAAACCCCCAACTATCTGTATATTATAATGATAGAGAACATGTAACAATACATAGCACAAACTCCTCACAATCTCTCAGCACTATCTCACATGCTACACACAAAACAAGCTCAGATCATGCACATCCCATGCTCCAATCTGCTCCACCTGTCTGCCTGCCTCTACTGCACAATCCAATATGAAGAATGAATAGATCCAAGTTCAAATCCCCTTGGCTTGTACTGCGAAATCCTCATTGTCAATCTCAATCAATGTGTGTGCAAATCTCATGCACAGCTATAGTCACAACTGATAGTAGACTCACCCTTTCACCCACCTCTAACACTGGTCTCCACTGAACTGTCCATGCACTGCAGTTAACTGATGTATTCTTTAGTTGATTTATGAGTTAATAATAAGTGAATTAATTAATAATTAATTCACACCACTCATCACTAGTGTATTTATCAGTTAGACTAAATACAACTAGTTCAACTAAGTTAAACCGAACACAACTCCACCAACTGTCTCATCAACTCCATCAAACTCTGCCACATGAGTTCTAACTGAAGTCAACCATGCAATAGCTCAACTAACCCTTAGGAAAAGCGTATTTCCTTCTGTCAGCTGCATGTGCCACATCCAAGCATCAAACTAAAGTGCTTCAAGAGGATAAGATAATGTTTATAGTCTAAATATTATTAAGGGTTAATAATATTTGACTGTTCTATTTTTAGCCCGGCAGTCTAAAAATAGAAACCGCCCAATGTCTAAAAATAGAGGTCCATCTATTTTTACCAACTCGACCAATCATCCATAAATAGCATCTTGCAACTCATAGACCATGATCCATATGTCTAAAAATAGACATAGTCTAAAAATAGACTTTGCGACAAAAATCACCTGTGTGGCCCCCACACCTAGTTTAGGTGATCACTTTCCAACTAGGATCAGGAAAGATGTTTCAGGATGCCTCCTTCACTATTTCTTGTTTCCATCTTCAACACTCCCTCTCCTTCGAAAGGAGTGGTCTTTGCATGTGACATGTGACTCCGTGAACGTGTCTGCCTTCACAAGCGCCGCTTCGCTCCTGCGAGCGAATAGGCTCCAAAAACTCCAATGGTGCGATGCATCTGTCCTTGAAGTCTTTGGATCCTGCTGAGCCCCGATTGCCTGGTCATCGGGGAACCACTTTGTGACCCCGAACTCTTGCACCCATGCACTGCGCATGTTGTCAACTGCGATTCGTGCTCCGGTGTCCCGAGCCATTGTCCACTTTGATCTTGCTGCATCAATCCGCGGTCATGCTACTGCTGCTGTGGGCACCTCGTAGCCGAGGTTCAATTCATGAGATCACCATCGCAGATGCTGCTAGAAATCTCCTCTTGGGATTACTCATGCATGTCGCCCCACCTCTCACCTGGTGGTATAGCTGCATGCACTCCCTCTGCCCATCTGGCACGAAATTTCTCTGCATGAGTGGTTTCTTCCACTCCATGATCCTCATCTTGTGGCTGCTCCACATCCCTAGGTTCACTATTACCTGCATGCAAAACTTGCTCCCTCTCAAGCTTCAATTTCATGTCTTTCTTGCACTTCCCAACAGTAGGAAGCTCCTTAGACATCCCATCTACTTCAAGTCTATAGAGATTCTTTGGTCAAATCCCAACCTTCTTGACTTGTCTTGTTGCCTTGTGCCGAAGGAAAAATTTTCCTTCACTGAAGACAACTTCATACCCTTTATCCTCTAACATTGCGACTGAGATCAAATTCTTCTTTAAACCTGGAACATGCACTACATCTTGTAAAAGAATGAGTTTACCTGACTCCCTCTGAAAGGTTATGGTACCAATGCCGGTCGCATTGTATCTTCCATTGTCGCCCAACTCAACATGCAACTGGAGATCTTTCTCCACCAAGTCACTGAAAAGATTCACATCTCCCGTCATGTGAAAGGAAGCGCCACTATCAAAATACCACCCCGATCCCAATGCACTAGACACCATGCATGCAATCAATGAGAAGTCCAGATCAAATTGCAAGGCAAGAGCCTCACCAGCTGCAGCTCCAGCAGCCTGCTTTTTCTTCTTCTTCTGTGGACAATTCGTGGCGTAATGCCCATGCTCGTGACAGTGAAAACACTTCACTTTGGACATGTCACGCTCTTTACCATCCGCACCAGATTGAGAAGCATTCTTCTTGCCCTTCCCCTTCCTTGATTTGGCAGCCAAAGCGCAATCCTCTTCATCAGATGCCTTTGATGAAGATCCATCCCTGGTACTCCGCCTTATCTCCTCTTGCACAAGATCCGACCAAAGTCGCTCCCATCCTGGCAATTTTTCCCGACCATTGATAGAGTCCTGATAGGAGTGCCAACTCTTCGAAAGCCCAAGGAGAGCCAAGCTCACCAATTCCTCATCATCCACACTAACTCCTACACTCCCAATCTCATCCCTGCAGTGGACAAACTTTGTCAAGTATACCGGAATAGTGTCATTCTTCTCCATTTTTATTTTCCTGAGTTTATCCTTGAGCGCCAACTTCCTTTGGTCACTCTTGCTTTGGAAAAAATCTGTAAAAGCTTTCCACATCAAGAATGGAGAAGCTTTACCATGTAGGTTGGATACTATGTGGTCCTTCACGCCCTCCAACAGAATCCTTCGACACTTTGCTGTCTTCTTTTGCCAAGCCTCAATTTGAGCAGCATCAGTAGGCTTTGGGACTTCAGCATCTATGAACTCCTTCAGCCCATTGTCATCTAACACCGCCTCCATCCTGTCTTTCCATGCAATATAATTCGAGATGCCCTCAAGGGCATACTCCAATCGCAATTCGTTGAAAGACATTTTGACTTCGACACCAAGAAAACACTGCTGCAAATTCGAATTCCACCAGCTCAAAACTCAACCGCTTCTGATCTGTGAGAATAAGGTATTTCTAGCACAGAGATCGACTGTAGGGGCATTTACTGGATTTTTCACCTTTCAAAGAAAGGATGAATCAAGAGGCTACCTGGCCCTCTTACAGGCTTTGTCTATCGAAATAAAATGTAATCACTGTAATAGATCCGATGATCAACTTGGCTCTGATACCATGTATAAATTTGAATAATAGATGAATTATTCACCGAGATTATCCTGATTACACACTATTTGAGCTTCATGCATAATACATAACCTCTTCTACCATCGATCATCAATTTGCGGAATTAGAAGCAGTCGCATGCGCACATTAAAACATAATCAAACACACATATAACTCAATATGTAATGGGGAAAGCTTACAACTGAAAACCCCCAACTATCTGTATATTATAATGATAGAGAACATGTAACAATACATAGCACAAACTCCTCACAATCTCTCAGCACTATCTCACATGCTCTACACAAAACAAGCTCAGATCATGCACATCCCATGCTCCAATCTGCTCCACCTGTCTGCCTGCCTCTACTGCGCAATCCAATATGAAGAATGAATAGATCCAAGTTCAAATCCCTTTGGATTGTACTGCGCAATCCTCATTGGAAATCTCAATCAATGTGTGTGCAAATCTCATGCATAGCTATAGTCACAACTGATAGTAGACTCACCCTTTCACCTACCTCTAACACTGGTCTCCACTGAACTGTCCATGCACTGCAGTTAACTGATGTATTCTTTAGTTGATTTATGAGTTAATAATTAGTGAATTAATTAATAGTTAATTCACACCACTCATCACTAGTGTATTTATCAGTTAGACTAAATACAACTAGTTCAACTAAGTTAAACCGAACACAACTCCACCAACTGTCTCATCAACTCCACCAAACTGCGCACATGAGTTCTGCTTCTGATCAACCATACGATAGCTTAGATAAGCCCTGAAAAGATAAACGTAATCAGAGAGTGGCCTGCATGTGCCACATCAGCCTCGGCCCGAAGTGCTCCAAGAGGATAAGATAATGTTTATAGTCCAAATATTATTAAGAGCTAATAATATTCGACTGATCTATTTTTAGACTGGCAGTCTAAAAATAGACTCCGCCCAGTATGTCTAAAAATAGGGGTCCATATATTTTTACCAACTTGACCAACCATCCATAAATAGCATCCTGCAACTCATAGACCATGATCCATATGTCTAAAAATAGAAATAGTCTAAAAATAGACTTTGCGACAAAAATGACCTGTGTGGCCCCCACCTAGTTTAGGTGATCACTTTCCAACTAGGATCAGGAAAGATGTTTCAGGATGCCTCCTTTACTGTTTCTTGTTGCCATCTTCAACATTCTTCAAAAAAAAAAAAATTCTTAAAGCTTTTATTCGATTAGATTGTTAAAATTTGTAGATCTCAGAATTAGTTTTATAGTTTTGAGTGCTTTTAAAATTTTGTAGATTTCTTTTGAAGGAAATTTGTTTTGTAGCTTCAAGTTTTTGAAAGTGAAAGGATTTTCTTATGAGCTTTGATAATTTATCTCATTTTGAGTTATTGCTGGAAAGACAAAATATTTTCTTTCAATTGTTCTTTATGTTTAAAGAAGGAATTGTTTATTAAAAGAATTGCATTCTCCAACTCTTCCTTAATTAGAATTTCATTGAAAGAAAAAGATCTGATTATCATTTTTAGGTGCATTTTTAGTGTTTTTGGGAGTCGAGTCTTCACACCACCAGAGTTTCATTTCCGCACCCATTGACTTAAGAAACAACTCTTAAAAGTAACACTTACTTAAAATTCATCTAGCAATATTTTTATTTTCTAGGGCTCTTATCACCAACATAGCTTAGGCTAGTATCTTGGATTAGGCAGTAATTAACTCTCCAAGATAGTAAAAACAAACAAATAGAAAAATCTTGCGGTAGGAAATAAATCCAATTGTAATTTGTATAATCTGGGAAGCTTCTCTTAAAGAAGTCAATCACGAGATCATATCCGAACCTTTGAGACAATCAATTCTGTTTTATTGGGAAAGATAGAAGATTTTGCGCGCATTAAAAATGGTAAACCTCAGATTAACCATTTTCGAGGAGCCTGGGGTCACTTGTCGGTAAACCTCGGATTAACCATGTCGAGGAACCTTCAAGGGGATTGAGCTTTGTTACTCTGCCCTTGCACGTGGGATCGGATCATAGACTTTTCCCCCATTTATATTTGTTACTGTTGGTAACCTTAGTGTCCACAAACTTAAGATTATTTCCTAAGGTGACGTTGAAGGAAAGATCTCACTGTACCTGGAGCAGACGTCGACTAGACTCACTTGGACTCTCTGGGGGGTTCTCTTCACAGAGATGGTTTTGTGAGGAAACTTGTGCCAGTTTGTTTCATTAAGCAGGTTGTCGGGGTAACTGTTCCAACCGCCCTTTCTGTATTAAATTTCTACTAAGTTTGATTTCATCACCAACTAGTGTTTTTAGTACGGGAAGTTATTGTTTGTGTGTGGTTTGAACTCTTAGATTTTTTAAGCGTGTGATTCAGCTATTTGTTTCTTTACAGACTTTAGGTGTTTTCATTGAAATTTTCTTTGTTTGCGCGTGTTTAGTTAAATTTTCAATCGTGGCAGAATTGCCAAGACAATCCCGGAGACTACAAGGGAAACCCCCTGAATATACACCAAGTCAGCTTGAAGGGCTTCGCGCTCTGGTATCATCTAGTAGCGGTAGGATTAAATCAACAAAAGTTGGAACTTCATCCATAGTAGTTCATCCTGATTATCAAACACCCACAACAGAATACATTCAAGAGACGATTTCAGTTTCTGAAGTTACTGGTAATATTTCTCCTTCCAGTGAACTAGCTAATGAACCTGAAATCTCTGAACCTGAAACTGAACCTTCTATTTTGGAAACATCCTCAGGATTTATTTCACCAAATTCTAGCGATCCTGGTTCACCTAGGGTAATAAATATTGTCACTGACGATCTTCCATATGGACTAATTTCTATTGAAGAACTTACTAATCCAGACGAAGAGTTATCTCTTCCGGAATCCCCTCAGTCTTTAAATCTTAGGGAACGTGAATCTATTTTCTACAGCCCTATTCGAATTAGTGCTTGGTATCTATCCTTAACAAATTTTTTGGAGAATCCGAGTCTTTCTTTTTCTCCACCTCGAGTTCCATTTCATCCAACACCTAGAGGTTACTATCCGTCATCCATTATGGCAGGAGAGTCATCCATGTTTTCCCAGACACTGGAAGCATTTTTACATGGTGGTCCTTCTGTTCCTTCAGGATATCAGGCTTTGTCTGGTACTTTCTCGGGGGTAACTCCTCAACCGATTGAAAGCGTGTTATCATCTGGTTTAAGTGGAATTAAAACTGAAACGTCGAACACAGAGCAAATATTTATGATGTCTGGTAATATTACGAATCGACAACCTCAAGGCAGTCAGTTACCGCTTGGAGGGAAATCTCAGGGAATTCAGTTATCGCCGGGGGGGAAATCTCAAGGCAGTCAGTTACCACCTGGAGGGAAACCTTCAGGAAGTCAGGTACCACCTGTGGGGCAACCTCAAGGTAGGTTTTTCCCAGGACAAACTGTGGAATCATATTATTTTGGGGGACAACCCCAAGGACAGTATATACCTCAAGGATATCAACCTTTAGGACAATACATACCCCAGGGTCAACCCCAAGCTCAATATGCTCCTCAGGGTCCTTATCAATCCCAGCTTCAGTACACGCCTTAGGGTTATCAACCTCAAGGTCAGTACCCAATTCAAGGTCACCAACAACCTTCTGGTCAGTCATCTTTTTAAGGAGCCGGAAATTTACCTCTTACTTATCAACCCTACGTTCAACCAGGTTATGGTCCTTACGTTCAACCTTCTGCGGGACAATACCCCAGAATGAATATGGTGTGGGATCAGTCCCAATATCAACAGCCTTTGCAGCCTAATGTGTAGTTGCCTTATCAACCTGGATAACCTTTGGTTTCTGGTCCAACCCAGCAACCTGTCCAACCAACTATTCAAACTCCTGCACCTAGTTCTGTTCAACAGGCTGGGTCTAGTTCACCTCAGACTCCGCCTGAAACTGCTGCAACCACTGCAACGACTGCCCAACCTGTAACACCTGTTCCTGGAGTATCTGTAACCCCGAGTTCGGCTATCCATGCATCCGTGCAAATCCCTCAAGTATCTGTACCCCAGTCAGGACCTTTAGTTCAGACTTCGGTTCAGATATCTGCAGGACAAACCGGTACAAGTACAGTTGTCACAAGTCAACCGCAATTCATGTATCAACCGTACCAGGGATATCCTCAATTCGGTCCTGGTTCACAAAATCCAAGTTATCAGTATCAACCATACCTTGGCTACACTTATCAGCAGCCTCAACAACCCCAGTTTGGTCCGATTAATCCTGGTTTTCCAGGAGGTTACACAATTCCTAATGCAAATCCGATTCCCAGTTATCCTGGGTATCCACCTCCTGGAACTGCTTTGGTTACTCAAGGTTTTCGTGACCCTAACCGCCAGTTACCATTTATTGCAACTTTAGATTTCCCTGATTTGACGTGCCTTACGAATGATCCGATTTTCTATTATCTGAACTGGCTGCCAATGCCACATAAGTTGCCCAGTGATATACCAAAATTTGAAGGTAAGTCAGGAGAGGATCCATCAAATCACGTCATGACTTATCACCTCTAGTGTGCATCTAATTTAATCATTGATGATTCGATTCGCTTACGTCTTTTTCAAAGAACTCTTATTGGTCTTGCAACCAAATGGTACATCGAGTTACCACGAGGCTCGTTTCATAATTTCAATCAGTTAGCAACTGCCTTCTTGACTCAATTTCAGTTGCCTGTCCAATATGACAATGGCACGGAATTATTAACTTCACTAAAACAATCCACGTCCACGTATATTTCTGATCACATTCATGAATGGCGACGTAGAAGGCGTTTGGTGAAAGTTTACATTCCGGATCAAATTTTGGCAGAATGGTTTGTTAAATCATTATTACCCAAAATCACTGAAGATGTAGCTAAGGCTAGTGTTGTTACTGAAGAGAAAGTAATTTCTCAAGCTCAGTACCTTGATCTCGTTTATACGCAGTCAGGTACTTTACATGAAAAAATCCCTGATCTTCCAAAACAAGGTCAAATAACTGTTGCTCCTTCAGGGTCTCATGCCGTTGATGGTATGATTGGTACAGTCACTACTAAAAGTAAGAATAAATCTTCAAAGAATTCTTCTCCTATTATAACTTTACCAGATTCCCCGAAAGGAGAAACTTCCCCCGAAATTTCTGCCGACATTCATGTCGTAGAGACAGCTACGGATAAATCTAAATCCGGTGGTAAAAAGAAAGGGAAGAATAAAAACAAAAAGAATTCAAAAGAGAAAACTGATAAAACTGAATCTAGTGATGAAAAACGCAAACCTCGCTATCATTGTTACATTTGTGATGAGGATCATTTTACAAAGGAATGCCCATATCGAGCAGAGGTTGCGAAAATTGTTAAAGGTTCACAACAACCTGCTGTCTTGAAGGATCCTTTTCCGACTCAAGATAGTAAGATGATTGGTTCCACTTCGACTGCTTTAGAAGAACCTATTTTAATGATGTCTCATGTAAGGATTGCGACACGATCGCAAGATTATGGTACTAAGAATCCCGTTGATGATAAAGAAGCAGAATCTTCTAATGCAAATACATCAACAACACCTCCTCCTGTTTCTGGTTCGCTACAGATTGAGAAACAAAATCTAGACTTAATAATCAAACCGCCTGCTAAAGGTGTTCTTCATAAATCAAATTTTAATCCACATGCAAGAGCTGCTCAGAATTACAACATTGTTGAAGACTTAGCTATTTTCCCTTCAACAATTTCGGCTTTGGAAGTGCTGCAATCATGCCCAGCACAGCGTAAATTGCTTTTGTCTGCTATAGGAGCTTAGATGTTCAGGATTCTAATCTTATAATCTTCGATTTAGAAAGTAGTACACCTCGTCTACCTCATCAAATGGCTTTCCAGATACCAGTGTTAGTAAAAAACAGACCGATCTATCGGATTGTGATTGATGAGGGAGCTTCAATGTGTATTATGTCGATTCAATGTTGGAAATCGCTTGGTTCTCCTACACTCAACCAATCTCCAACGATTCTTAAGGATTTTGATGGTCGAGGTTTCCACCCTTTTGGTATTTTGCAGGATTTACCCATATGGGTCGAAGGTAAAACCGTAAATCTAGATGTGGAAGTGGTTGATGCCCCTTTAGATTACAACCTTCTTCTGGGTCGCAGTTGGTCTTATGCTATGACTGCTATTGTTTCTTCGGTCTTTCGACTCATAAAATTTCCATATCAAGGAAAGATCGTTACAATAGATCAGTTAACTTATTTCTCTTCCGACCTAGCCTCAACAGAAACAATCCAGCACGTTGGTAAAGCGGCTATCCCTTATAAGGATGTTGGAGTAGGATTGGTTAAAGATTCTGGTTTACTAGGAACTTTTTCCTTTCCTCCTCCTAAAGTATCACCTGCTGTTGCAACTATTCATATGATTTCGTCAGACACTGTTATGTTTGATGATCCTTGGATCATACCTTCCGATTCCGAGTTAGATTCAATTGATGGCATGATGCCTTTGAGTCCATTTGAAATTGCATATCAGGATGTACAGTCATTTTCCGACACCTCTTCAACCGGAATTGATCCAATGAATGGGATCCATGAGGAATCACTTTCTATATCTAGTTCAGCCACAACGACATTTCCTGATCTTGTTCATACTGATGAGCACATTCATGAATTTTTTTCTGTTGATGATTTACCATGGGAAGATCTGCATCACCGATCTTCATTTTTACCTGAACTAGATCATTTTGAACATGATTTCGCTTCAATTTTTACTACTGAATATGTCAAAGAACCCCAGAATCCATTGCAAAATCCTGATTCTGAGTTAAATTCGGAAAATATTTCTCGAACAGTTCCAATTGACATTTCAGTAAGACCAGTAATAATTGAAAACATTCATATAGGTGCTTGTTGTACTGAAGATGAAATTAAAGCTTATAAAGCCCTATTTCAAGAATTCCGTGATGTGTTTTCCTGGTCCTATGAAGAAATGCCAGGAATTGATCCGTCAATTGTCATACACGAAATCAAGACTTACCCGGATGCTAAACCTGTTCGTCAACGTTTACGTCAAATACATCCTAGAAAAGCTGCTGCTATCAAAGCAGAAGTTGAAAAATTACTTCGTGCAGGTTTCATATATCCAATTCCCTTAACGGATTGGGTATCAAATATTGTTCCTATGACTAAAAAACAAGGAACCATACGAGTATGTATTGATTATAGGGATATTAATCGAGCTTGTCCCAAAGACAATTATCCAACTCCCTATATCGATCAAATAATCGATGATTGTGCCGGTAGTGAAATGTTTTCCTTTATGGATGGCTTTTTCGGGTATAATCAAATAAACATACTCCCTGTTGATCAGCCAAAAACAGCTTTTATTTGTCCGTGGGGGACGTTTGCTTATCGCAAGCTACCCTTTGGTTTGAAGAATGCTGGAGCAACTTTTCAAAGGGCAATGTCTTACGCGTTTCATGACATTAAGCACATTGTGCAACCATATCTCAAGGATTTACCTGCTCATTCATCACGCAGGGCCGACCATCTCACACACTTACGAGCTATCTTTATGAGGTGTCGGCATTATAAAATTAGGCTGAATCCACACAAAATTTGTTTTTTGTGTAGAATCGGGTCATTTACTGGGATTTGTTGTTTCGAAATCAGGCATTCGCGTCGATCCGTCGAAGGTCGAGGCTATTGTTAAATTACCTCCTCCTTCGACTTTACGCCAACTCCAAAGTTTGCAGGGGAAAGCAAATTTTTTACGTCGGTTCATTCCTAACTATGTTGAGCTTACAAAGGGTTTACCTGATTGCTGAAACAGAACATTCCATTCTTTTGGGACGAGATCGCTGATCGATCTTTCGATGCACTTAAACACGCGTTAACCCATGCACCATTATTGCATCCTCCCAACTACAACCAGGATTACATTTTATACCTCGCTTCTTCTCATTCCACCATTGGGATGGTGTTAGTTCAGGAAGAGGAACCTCACACTGAACATGTGATTTACTATCTTAGTCGGAATCTGCATCCGACCGAGATCAAATATACACATGTGGAGAAATTGGCATTGGCAGTTGTCCAAGCTGTCCAAAGATTTAGGCACTACATCTTGTCATGTAAAACCACGGTAATTTCTTATTGCAACCCTATGATGTATATTTTAACCAAACAATTGCTAGGGGGCAATTATTCCAAATGGATAGTCATCCTGCAGGAATTTGACTTGGAATTTGAGAAATCCAAGGCGAGGAAATCTTTGGTATTTGCGGAACTGATGTGTGATTTCCCCTCTACTGATACTGAAACTGTGGCAGAAGATCCCATTGCGGACAAATCTCTATTTCTTGTTAGTACACTCGATCCATGTTATGGTGATATTATTGTTTATCTCCAAACCCAATCTTTTCGGCCCGAAATCTCACAGTCTCAGCGACGGAAAATACGCTTCCAATCCCAACAATATAATATTATTGGTGATACACTTTATCGTCGTGGGGCGGATTCCGTTTTCCGACGATGTCTTGTTCATGAAGAAGCTGAAAAGGTTTTAAATGACTGCCATTCTGGTGCATGTGGCGGTCATATGTCTGGGTATGCCACAGCCCAAAAGATATTTCGCGTTGGTTATTTCTGGCTGTCATTATTCAAAGATTGTATTTATGCAATCCAGAAATGCCACAATTGTCAACTTTTTGATCGTAAGATGCGCGCGCCACCTGCTCCTCTTCATCCCATAATTACTGTTGGTCCTTTCGCGAAATGGGGTATCGATTTTATTACATGTAACCCTCACTGGGTCGGGGGGCATGCATATATTATCTTAGCAGTAGATTATTTTACTAAATGGGTCGAGGCGATGCCTACATTTTCGGTTGACGGCAAGACTGCTGCAACTTTCGTATTTAATCACATAATTGCTAGGTTTGGTGTTCCCCAAGCCATTATTACAGATCATGGAAGTCATTTTCGAAATGTCATGATGACTGAACTGACAGATCAACTTGGCCTGCGCCACGATAGTTCCACTCCATATTATCCGCAAGCCAATGGTCTGGTTGAAGCCATAAATAAAGTTTTAGTCACCATGATTAGACGAATTATTGGTATTCACAAAACGAATTGGCATTCCATGTTATTTTCAGCACTTTGGGCATATCGAACCTCAGTAAAAACATCAACTGGTTTCACTCCCTTTCAACTCGTTTACGGTTTGGAAGCTGTGTTTCCGATTGAATGCAAAATTCCATCACTGAAATTAGCCATAGAATTACTCCCCGCTACATCTGAAGAGGAGAAACGTTTCCTGTACTTAGCTCAGCTGGATGAGAATCGACGAAATGTCGTAATAGCAAACGAGGCTCATGTTAAACGAATAAAAGTTCAGTACGACAGAAGTGTTACCCCTCGAAATTTTTCAGAAGGAGACCTAGTATTAGTTTATGATCAAGCCAACGATAAGCTAGGAGCTGGGAAATTCGTGCCCATGTGGCATGGCCCTTTTATTGTCAAGCAAAAGCTAGCTAAAGGGGCCTATGAGCTGATAGATTTTGACGGTGTCCCTTTAGATAAACCCAGAAATGGACTTTATCTGAAGCGATACTATGCTTAAATTGGTATGGAGATTTTTTATTAGATTAGATTTCTTTACTGCTGGTGTGTTTTAGATTAGAAAATCGTGCTTAGTTTAGAAGTGTGTTTTTATCACTATTCCTGCTTATCTGAGTTTTACTCTTGATATTGCAGATGTCGACGTCTCTTCAAACCTACATTGGTTTTGTTGATGGTGCTTGTCGTAGTACACGGAACATTTCTTCCGCAGCTTGGGTTATCTATTCACCCTCTGATGAGTTAGTATCCATGCATGGGGTAAGCCTTGGTCAAACAACGAATAACATTGCAGAGTATAGTGCAGTGATTGAGTTATTTTCTGAATCCATATCATTTGGAATTCGGAGTTTGATTGTTAAGTTGGATTCTGAACTTTTTGTATTATAATTGAACCGAGTTTATGCCATTAGAAATCCAGTGTTATTACGGTTATTTTTAAGAGTTCGTCTCTTGGAACGTGAATTTGATTACATTGAATATCAACATATTCCAAGACATTTAAATACATTAGCAGACGCAGTTTCTTCTAGTATGATAAATCGACATTTGCAATAATCAAAACAGTAAAACAAACAACATCCATAATATGTACACAGATAGCCGGTAAATAGTGATATATCATAGGATAAACTGTTTTAAAAAAATATACACCGTCTTCGATCATAGGTTGGAAACACCTTATGATCGGCAAAATGATAACACAAAAAGTCAAAAATATGAGTCTACAACACGATCATCCCATCACTGATGATGATCACGATAAGAAACCACTGCCCGAGCCACCCTACACAGGAACCTCCTAAAAGGTCCTGGAACACCAATCACGTATCTCTGCAATTTGAGTGGGATCTCATCTATGTCCATCTCTGGAATATCTAGAGTCAGACGCTCTAGATGATGCTCTAAATCAGATAAAATTTCCGCTGATTGGCCTACTGGGGCTGGTGCGGCTGCAATTAGTTGTCTTCTGTCATAGGGCTGGAGATGGTCTGGTCGCCGTGGACCCACATCTGCATTCATAAAAACTTTTTGGTTATTAATTGACAAGACGATTAAAAATAAAAAAATAGAATTTAGAATTCGTTGAAAATGATTTTAGTTGATTCATCCCACTGTTCCCCTGCTGGGAGAGTCATCTCCCGGTCGTCGCGGAAATCTATCCCGACATATGGAAAGTCCTCAATGACAAAGAGTTGGCGGTCTAGCCAACGAAAATATGAAGGAGGAAATTGAACAATCTTAGCGCCCTCAATACTGTGAAGGGCCATCAATGCAAACCAACGAACCATCCTAGGTTCTCAGAGTCGACCAACATCAACAGGAATATTTTGCGGAGCTAGCATGGGTACCCTCTCTAGAGCAAAAGTGACCACGATGGATCCATATCCAAAGTTATTTAGTTTGCCATTTTTCGCTCTAGTCAGTTGGCCTTTTACATTGGCCAACAAAGCTTCGCACCAGTTGAAAATGGTGCCTCGAAAACAGTCCACAACAATACGCATCTGGGAACCGGTAGCCACATGCAGTGCGACACTCCCACACAGTCTGGTAACAGTAAACGCAATCACTTTCAGTTCGGGACGTATGATAGTTTTTATATCAATCCGTTTGTCCTTAGGGTCTGCCTCATCATTACAGAACTCTTGTCGAAGACTAGCGACAGTTTGGCCACCTGGCCTAGTCCCAAACAAGGAAATTTGTTTGCCCCTCTTGGACAAACCAGTTAGAAAATAAATATCCTCCAGCTCAATTTCAAGCCGGTGGCCGCCAATAATGAAACACTGGTCCTGCACGTTCCACCTGTTTACCAGCCATGTCAGGAGGTCTACTTGTCCCCTCATGCCTTGAATGGCCCAGAATTTATACAAACCACATGCTTTTAAAGCTTGCATTGTGGGCAAATGGAGCATCGCGGCGTCATCCACATCCTCATGCTCACATTCTCTCCAAATCAACATCTTGCTAATCCTACAATGCATAAAAAGATAAGTTAGAACAATCTAATTTGAAAATTTTTGGGCGGAAAATGAGAAAATTGATTTTGAAATTTAAATGTGCAGGGACCGCACTTTTCCTTCGTACACAGTGCGTAGGAACGCACGCGCTGTGTGGAAAAAGTGCAGGCCCATGACCTTTTTCTTCATAGGAAAAGGTCGGGGGTCCGTAGGTCCCGTGTATCGTTCCTGCGGACCCCCGCGGGCGATTTCTTAAACATATTTTTCCCTTAAAAATAAAATCTAAAGCCTAAAAAGAATTGTAAACAGGTGAAAAGCAAGATTAAGAGGTCGTGGATTACCTGGGATTGACGGTTCTTGATTTCATCGGACGGATCTTGCGGAATATTCACAGGAACTTTTTCCCCCAAAAGCTTCTACTTTTCACTCTGAACTTGAACGGTAAAAATGAAGTTGAAAAAGTCCTTTTTATAAGTTTTTTCGAATAGATGAATTTTTAATTTATTTATTTTTCACTTTAAAAAAGGGTATTTTGAAAGCATTTTTACTTATTTTAAACAAGTATGTGTAATATTTCAAGTTTTTGTGTAGAAATTGGATTTTTCAGGAGAATTGATCATTTTTCAACAAAGAGCATACTTTTATCACTTTTTCGGACTCTTCCAAAATTTTACGAAAAAGCGAAACATTGGAGTTCTCTTTTAAGCCCTTTTCAGAATCTCTAAATATTAAAATATTGTCGAGTGCTTGATTATTCGAACTCGTTAAAGTAAATGAATGATTGTCCCTTCAGTATAAGTTTACCCCTTTTACGGACTGAAATGGACTATTTACGAAAAAGGTATACGTTGACTAATTACGGTCAATAGAGTTCTCTTCCACATTATTTTATCCTTTTTCGGGCTCGAGAGACTAAATTTACGAAAAAGTAAACCCATGGAGTTTCCTTAAGTTTTTTCTTCTGACTCCCTAAAATTGAAAAACAACGAGTTTCTCCTATATTGGACTCGTTAAAATTTAACAGTAAAGGACCTGTTCAATTTCAAAACAGGAACGAAGCACTCCTTATTAGGGTTCGAATCTTAAACTAAGTTGGACTCATCCGAAGGATGAGCTTATAAACAAGCAAATGTTATCCTCCTCAAGCTTGTAAAAAATAAAGAGGTACTTGCCATAAATGGTAGGGGAAAAGAGAGAAAAATGGACTTGTTTGTTGTATTTTGATTTTTCGAAAATCTAGTTAACCACTCTTGAACACGACACTTTCATTCACCTGGTTGGGAAATCCTTTGCCTAAACAGTTAATCAAACCTCATTGAAAATTTTCATCCGGTTTCTGGGTATTAGCTTTGGGTCAATTGTCACCAAGCCATCTGCAGTGTCGTTATGTGTTCAAGAGGACAGTTCAAATCTGTCATCCATTTTGACTATCCCTGAGTCAGTCCTTGCCAATATACATTTTCAAAACTTGATCTATGATTTCGCGTTATGGGCTTGCCTATGACAGTTCACTTTCTATCGACGACAACTCATTATCTAGGAAGTTGATCTAGAAATCGTCAGTACCTTGGAATCTGCATGCCCTAATGGCAGGTTTCTCGCCTTCGACGATAGGTTGCATCATTGACCTTCGATCGAATGATTCCGTGACATGTTCGACTTCAGCTTATTCATTCACATTTCATGGATTGTACTGAGTAATTTGAGAGCCATTGAAATTACTGGTGGTTACTCTCACACTTGTTAACAATTTACATCATTGACTGGTAATCAAGTGGTTTCTACCATGTTCGACTTCGACACATTCATTCACATGGATAGAATCATACTAGTTCGAGATGCGGAAATCAAGACCCTGGATCTAGTTTCTACCATCCAGGTTGCGAGGAATTTTGTTATCATTTGTACAGTGGACTATTTATGAACAAATGGCTTTGTCCATACTGTGTCTACACATTTCTATATTGTGATGTACTCAAAATCATTCCTGTATCAGAACAATTTGAATCAGTTTCTAGTTAGTTTTGATCTGAGTATGGGAATGCCTACCTCAGCGATAATATGATTACATATATATATTTTGCATTGAATGTTTTTACAGGTTCTGACTGGGGTGTCCACAGGATGATCCTCGAAATGATAAAGTACTGCACTCTTCATATATGACAGACTTCAGTTTCATCTATTCCAGACTTTGCACTTTAGGGGGCAATCTGTTACACAAAAAATTGTCATCCTGACATTCTGCTATGTGTATGAGCTCATTATTACTCATACTTCTCCCTTTTCAAGTCTAACATATCAGTTCCTCATGACAAGCTTTGAAAATCAGAGAAAATTTCCTAAAAATCTCCTAAACTTTGGTGTCGCACTTTCTCTCTTTATTACCTGCGGTCCCGCACCTAATGTTCATCTATATTGCGTACCTGAATGCACTTTATCTATGTTACGGGTGCAAAACCCCTGTAAGATAAAAAACGCGAGAAAGTAAAATTAAAAAGTTGATTTGAGGTCAATTCTAGAAGATTCTAGATGAGAATTTTTGGGGATGGGTACGTTTTGATAAGATGCATGTATCCCTTACCTTATGGAGCTAAACCCTTGATGTGAGGAGCTTATCCCTTTGAAGGAGGATTCTATTGGAACAAGAAACCTCCTCTTTTCCACTATAAAAAGAGGCATTGGGTAGCCTCAAGGGGAGTTCAAGCTTTAGAATATTTGAAGTTAAGTGCTGTTGAAATTCAGACTCAGTTGATTAAGACTTTTGTGAGGAAAGATTACATACCTCTATTAGTCTTTGTTGAAGGAGTGCAGAGCCTATCAAAGTAAAGGAGATTCCTGCTTCGAACCCCGGAAAGTCCTGTGCAACATCAAGGCTCAGTTTGTAAGGATTTTCTTCTTTTGAAATTAATACAAATATACTCATTTTTCTCAATAAACTTTCAATCAATGGTTTATTTCATAGATTCCTTGATCACTATGATAAAAATGGTTTATCATGATTTCTATACAGGTGCTATGTAATATTTTGCTTGTTTGTGACTGCAGGTTTATGAGGAAAACTTCTTCAAGCGCGCGAGGAACAACAACGACTTCAAACAAGCACCGGACAAACGGTAAGTCCTTAACACCTCAATAGAGATTTTCATAGATCATATATGCTTAGAGAAAGATTAGTTTATTTGGCTGTTTGTTGCTAGATACTTTTAGTACTAGGGAGATCGGTCTTGTCCGCAAGAACGATTTATCTGGCCAACAAGCCCTTTTCAGACTCTCGAAATATGAAAAAATCGCCGAGTACTTGACTATTCGAACTTGTTAAAGTAAATGCATAGTCGTCCATTCAGTATAAGTTTACCCCTTTTTCGGACTGAACTGGACTAATTATGAAAAAGGTATACGTTGACTAATCATGGTCAATAGGGTTCTCTCCTGCATTATTTTATCCTTTTTCGGGCCTGAGAGACTAAATTTACAAAAACGAACAACCATGGAGTTTACTTATGTTTTTCTTCTGACTCCCTAAAATTGAAAAACGCCGAGTTTCTCCTATACTGGACTCATTAAAATTTAACAGTAAAGGACCTATCGATTACAATAGGACTGAACCACTCCTTCTTAAGGTTTGATTTTAATACTAAGATGGAATCATCCAAAGGATGAGCTTACAAAAACATGCAAATGTTATCCTCCTTAACTTGACAAAAATAAAGAGGTACCTGCCAGTAATGGTGGGGGAAAAAGAGAGAAAAAGAATCCAATTTTCACCCTTGTTTAGAAAGAAGCATGCCACTCTTGAACACGACACTTTGTCACACTTGAACCTGGGTTGGGAAATCCTTTTTCTAACAATTAATCAAACCAAATTGAAAGTCTATAACTGGTTTCCGGGTATTAGCTTCAAGACGAATGTTGCCAAGCCATCTACAGTGTCGTTATGTGTTCAAGAGAGAGTTCAAATAAACCATTCATTGCAAACATTTGTCTCCATTCACGTTGACCATCCTTGAGTCAGTCCTTGCAAAATATTTCTTCAAAAATTGATCTAATGGTTTCATGTTGTGGGCTTTCCTGCGACGGATCACTTTCTATCGACATCAACTCATCATCTAGAAAGTTGATCTAGAATCCTATCAGTACCTTGGGATCTGCATGCCCTAATGGTAGGTTTCTCGTCTTCAATGATAGGTTGCATCATTGACCTTCGATCGAATGATTCTATGAGTGTTCGACTGCAAATCATTCATTCACACTTCATAGATTGCACTAGAGTACTTTGAGAGCCATTGACATTATTGGTGGTTTCTCTCACACTTGTTAACGTTTCACAACATTGATCGGTAATCAAGTGGTTTCTACCATGTTCGACTTTGACATAGTCAATCACATGGATAGATTCGTACTAGTTCAAGAAGCAGAAATCAAGACCCTGGATCTAGTTTCTACCATCCAGGCTGCGAGGAGTTTTATTATTCATGATACAATATACTACTCATGATAGATGGCTGCGCCCATACTGTGTCTACTTTTGATGTAATATTGAAACCATATCTATACAAGAACATTTAGTTAGTTTTGATTTGAGTATGGGAATGCCTACCTCAACGACGATATATATATATATATATATATATATATCTGTTTGCATCGAATGTTTTTACAGGTTTTCGACCGGTGTCTCCAATCTAATCCTTGGAATGATAAAGCACTTCACTCTTCAGAATAACCTCAGACTTCGCACTTTAGGGGAAATCTGTTACACGTCATTTTTTCACCATGCCATTTGATTATTCATATCGGTCTATAACCACCTATATCATGTTCCTTTAGAGGTCAAAATCACTAATGTTCCTGAATCAAGTCTTGGAATTGGAGAAAAGCTCTGTAAAACCCTTAAAAGTCTACCTGCACGGTTTTTCTAGCCTTTCCCTGCGAATGCGTTGTTGTTCTGTCCATAAAATGCGGTAACTCCCGCACTTTTTTTCACTATTACCTGCGCACCCCCATGAAAAGAAAATAAAAGAAAAAAGTAAATTCTAGAAGCCTAGTTGGTCGAATATTCTCGCGGGCGGAAGCTTCTAGAGTCGCTATCAGTTTGATATTTATCCCTCCAATCATGGAGCTTATCCCTTGGTCCATGGAGCTCAAATCCCTTCATGAGAGGAATCCATCCCCCTCTTCATGGAACTGGAACTACCTCCATTTCCCTATAAATTGAGCTCAAGTTTAAGGTTGAAGGGTAGACACACATAGATTGTGAATGATAGAAGCTGACTGATACAATTTCTAAGCTGAAGAGAGTTCATAAGAGTGCATACTTTCTACACTAGTGAGTTGCTGTTAACATAAGAATGATCACACCCTTGTGTCTATAACTCCATGTTGGTATTCAAAGAGGAAGGCTTATCAGACTGAAGGAGAAAAGTTTGTCAAGGACCCCGGGAGAAATCTATATGACATCAAGGCATCAAGTTGTAATATTGCTCTTTTTATTCAAGATAATACACATGGATCTCTTTTTCTCAATGCTTTGTTTCTATGCTTATTGGAATAATGTCAATACTTAGACTCCTTGATCACTAAGTTGGATTACCATTTCCTGATTATTATATGTTGCAGATGATTTGATCCTTTGTCTTGTCTTTGATTGAAGGTTCTACTTATTGGAGAAGCCACTTTGGAGCGACTAGAAAAAAATCTACATCAAATGTTTGGATTTCAAGGTAGGGGAATTTCCTCTCTACTTTACTATTATAATCTTGGAATGCAATTAATTTAGAGGAAAATGTTTTCAAATGGATCTTTGTTTCTAGTTACTGGCTGAGTACTAGAGAGATCGCTCTTGTCTGCAAGAGGGATTAATCCACGTAACAGAGCGCCAATATATCAGTTCATTGGGTAGCGATGCACCTGGTGTCAGATCAATGGGGTGCTTGACTTGGGAGTGTAGAGGCACCCCTGCAGGTGAGGTGGAGATGTCCCCGTACTCCTCCAAAACCTTGTCCATTTATTGTTGTCATGCGGGGGAGCCATGTTTGGAGGTCGTGGCCACAATGTTCTTCTTGCCCTGAGGGCAGATCATTAGGAATTTTTTTTTCCCAGTTTTGGAAATGAGCTTACTACATTTTTTTGCAGTAACCGAAGAGATAGCGGCAGGCAGTGGGACCTCTGTATCCTATACAACTTATTGACGGAAGTAACATTAACAACGCGAGGCCGAGAATCATACACAACATATCGCTTCCACAAGTATGGGTGGCCTAATAATACATCACAGACATCAAGAGGAGAAATGTCGCATAATACCTCATCGGTGAAGGGCTTGATGCTGTAGGGAAGGCGACATTGCTGGTTGACGCGAAGATCCCATCCTTGGTGAAGCCAACTAATGGTGTACAACTGTGGGTGTGATATGGTCGGCAAGCCCAAACACTTTACAACCTCTACTGAAATGATGTTATTTTGGCTCCCAATTTCTATAATGAACTATAGTGGGGAACCCTTTATCCACATCTAGGAGTGGAAAAGACGATCCTCCTCCTTTAGATCTTCTGGTTCTTCCTTTTGGATCTTCGTGGTGGCAATGATGGCGTTGGGTTCTGTGTCGATAATATGCTTCCTTTTGTCATTCCCCTTCTTGGGTTTTGATTCAGATTCGGAGCACGCATCTGACTCAGAAGCCTTCATCTCAGCCACTGGTGACTGCTTGGCCCGACACTCACTTGTGTTATGAGTGGAGCTCTTATGGAACTCACACAACTTTCCCGTGTCCTTCTTCGGCGTCGCGGTGTTGTTCTTTGATTGGGGATTTGGAAGGTTGTCTTGGATCGCCATGCCTTGGATTTGTCCTTTATTATTTGGTTTGGGGGCACCTTTCCCTTGCTTTTGATTCGCAAATCCAAAGTCTCGATTCTTCTGTTTGAATTTCTGCTCAATCTTGGCAGCATATTGGTATGTCATACCAAGCGAGGAGATGTTGAGGAACTCAATTTCCTCCTAAATTTATATGTGTAGACAACTGCGGTACTTCAACACCAAATGTTTCTTTGAATATTTGATACCCAACTTTGTGTGCAGGGTATGGAACAAATTCGTCATCTCATACACATATTGATCCCTTTGCTACTGCAGCGTAGTCCATTGTATGTACTTGTCCTCATAGCTCCCCATGGGATACTATTGTTCCTTTATGGAATCTCATAAATAATTCCAAGCTGGTACGAATGAGAACAGAGAGGGTTCCCCCTCGTCCTTTTTCTCATAATAGGTTTCCCACCAATCCTTGACATGGGGGGTGGATTTGAGGAGTGCAAAAATAATCTTCTCTCGGTCAGAAAAGTCATGAACCGAGAAATATCCTCCTAACAGATTCAACCATCTATCTACGACGTCTGCATCTATTTGGCCATCAAATATGGGAATGTCAAATTTTACTTGCACCTTAAAAGGGGTTTCACTTGAGAGTGGTTGCTGGATGCAGATGTTCCGCCAGTGGGCAGTCGTTGAAGGATCTGGGAAAAGTTATCCATCATCTCGTTCCTTTGTTTTTCAAGGGCCTCCTCGGGAAATATTTTGATAGGATCTCCTACTCCCTCATCTTTCTTTTCGTCCCTCATGGGCGGCCGTCGGGGTTTTCAAGGTTGATCTTGCAAAGGGTCAATCAGATCGATCCCTAACTCCTTATACCCCGAACTTGTTGGGGACATGCAAAGAAGGATCGACAAAGAGCAGACCAATCATACCACTGATCCGAATTTATGCATAAACACAACAGAATACACATATAAACACAAATACAAATATGCATTGGAAATAACACTTCATTTCATTAATATCAAAGAACTAAAATTTGTTTATAGGGTAGCTTATCTTTGAGAAAATATGTGGCAGCTACAGGCCTCTAAAATCTATGTTACAATGAGGCTCGAAGGCCTATATATTATTGAGAAACAATGGAAAACCATAAACATCCAAAAACCTAACCCTAGGAGATGAAACGCCAGACTATGGGCCCTATCGGGGTAAATTGGTACATCAATTTCCCAGGGTCGTAACTTTGGCATACTATTTCCAATTGATGCACATGTACATAGTTAGAAGGATCTATCCGAGGAATATAACTAGTGATGACAAGTATCAAGTTTGGAAGACTCATTTTTTTCAGAGGTCTCATACCCAAAAAATGTTGTTTAGGGCCTCAAAATGGCTCCGAAAGTTCAGGACTCAAAAAACTGCCAAAAATTATAAATTGTGCTACAATTAAGGAAACTGAAAAATTGAAAGAAACAATGGTGGGGGTGAAAGTGGAATAGGTGGGTGGCCACCCATATCCACCTTGATCACATTACCATGTTTCTCATATGATTTATAGGGAGAATATCATGAAATGTAGTCTACCATTCTGCTAGCCATATTTGTTCTTCTCTTCCTACAAGCATATCATGTCAGCTAAACCAAAACATAAACATAACAAACATACCTCAATATAGTTATGGGGAGGATATCTCATCTAAAATATCACCCAGATTAGCATAATACATGTATAATAATAATCATAACAGTATATAGACATCATCTTAATCATCATCCAATTACCATTAATGATGCAACAACTACATGTTGAAAATTCAAAAAGAAATTTGTGTCTAATCTAATTTTCCCTTAATTAAATTGGACAATAAAATGTAATCTTATCTCATAATCACTTTTAATAGTTAAATGAGTGTGATAAAATCAGTTAGCTCATGAATTTCGAGTTGAGGGTGGTTGGTGAGGCATTCAGAGTGCTTCTATTAGTTATGGAGTTCGAATTGCGGTTGGTGCATTAGTTTAATGCATGAGAAATAAGTTAACTCAATTTATTGAGTTAAAGTCAGTTGGACTAGTTGTAACTGTTTGTTGCAGTAGTGAGAGATCAAGTGAATTAAATCAGATTTAATTCACATGTAGTGATTTACCATGCAACTGATGATTTTGTATTAATAGCTGCATGCAAGTCAGTGCCAGTGGAGACTTAGTTGAAACAAAGGTTAAATGGATGTTAAATATCAGTTGTATCATTAGTAGGTTGCTCGCATGCAACTAGAAATCCACTGGATTGCCCATGATCCTTGCGCAATTTTGGAAGGTTGAAATTCCTAAAGAATACAAATTTCATTGCATATGAATTGCGCAAGCAAGGCATGCTGATTAGAGGAAGGAAATTGGCGAAGTGTTGGTCGATTTTGTTCAGGTCAGTGTGAGACAGTTGTGAAAGTGCAGGAGACTCTTGTGAGAAGAGTGCATTGTAATTGTTTCATGATTCCATGGTGAATATACAATAGAAAATAGAGGGGTTTTGAGTAGCAATCTTTCCCCAGGAAAATATCTGTGTTGTGGTTTTATTTGCTTCTTTCTTTACTTGTTGTCATTAGTGATCGTGTTTATTTTCCGCAATTGATTTGTAGAAGGATTCAATATCTAACTTTAGTAAATTGCTTGATCGAATTGAATCCATTGATATACATATGTTTGTATAATTTCTACATGGTATCAAAGCACATGAAATCATTATAGTGGAGAAGAAATTGAGTTTGTGATTGCATAGAATTCGAATTTGCAAAAATATTTTTGGTGCGACAGGAAGATCAGGATTGAAATGGCTTTCAATGGCTTGAGATTGGAGTATGCACTCAAGGGAAGTTCCAATTATATTGCATGGAAAGACAGGATGGGGGCAGTACTAGAGGACAATGGGTTGAAAGAATTCATTGATAATGACATTCCCAAACCCACTGCAGGAGATGCCACAAATCTTGATGCTTGGCAAAAGAAGGTTGAAAATACGAGGAGGATATTACTAGAGGGAGTATGAGACCACATTGTCTCAAGTCTCCATGGAAAAGCGACACCATATGCAATGTGGAAAGCTTTGATAGATCTGTTTCAAAGTAGTAGTGATCATAGAAAATTGGCACTGAATGACAAGCTCAGGAAAATCAAAATGGAGAAAGGCGACACTATTTCGAAATATTTAACAAAGTTTGTCCAATGTTGGGATGAGCTTGGGAGCGTCAAAATTATTGTCGCAGATGGTGACTTGGGTGAGCCTAGCTCTTCTAGGACTTCCTAAGAGTTGGCATAGCTATCAGGACTTTATCAATGGGAAGGGGAAGCTGCCAGATTGGGAATGACTTTGGTTGGATTTTGTGCAAGAAGAATTCAGGAAAAATACCAAGGATGGATCTTCGTCTAAGACAAATGATGAAGAAAATTGCGCTTTTTTTGCTAAGGCGGAGAAGGGGAAAGGAAAGAAATCCTATTCCAAATCTGAGTCCGACAAAGATGGCAAGAAGCGCGACATGTCCAGAGTGAAGTGTTTTCACTGTCACGAGCATGGAAATTATGCCACTAATTGTCCACAAAAGAAGAGGAACAAGAAGGCTTTAGGATCTGCAGTTGGTGAGGCTTTGGCCTCACAATTTGAGCTTGATTTCTTGCTAATTGCATGCATGGTTTAAAGTGCAATGGGATCGATGTGGTATTTGGATAGTGGTGCATATTTCCACATGATGGGAGACAAAGAACTCTTCAGTAGCTTGGAGGAGAAGAACCTCTAGATGCATATCGAAATGGGTGATGCCGGGCGGTACAGTGCTACCGGGATTGGTACAGTTATCTTCCAGAGGCAGTCAGGGAAACCCTTCTTATTAAAAGATGTAATGCATGTACCAGACTTGAAGGAAAATTTAGTTTTAGTCGCAATGTTGGAGGATAGAGGCGATGATGTGGTTTTCAGTGAAGGGAAAGCTTTCCTTTGACACAAAGCCACAGGAAAATCCAAGAAGATTAGGATTCGTGTGAATAATCTCTATAAAATTGATGTAGATGGCTGCACAACATTAATGGGTAAGGCAGACAAAGTGGTGAGCCGGGATGAGGGTGAGTTATGGCACAGGAGATTGGGCCATCTACACCATGGAGACTTGAAGGTCATGCAATAGATTTCTATGGGTCTTCCCAAGGGTACTCTTACGCAGTTAGACACATGCAAGGGATGTACTATGGGGAAATATGCAAAGGCCACTTTTCACGAGAAGGAGAACTGAGCTTCGGAAATCCTTGAGAGAGTTCACTCAGACGTGTGTGGACCATTCATGCAGAAGAAAGATCAGATGCTCTCAAAATTTATTGAGTTCAAAGCACTGGTGGAGAAAGATACAAGGAAGCATGTGAAGGCTCTTAGGAGCGACAATGGTGGTGAGTACATCTCCAATGAATTCAAGAACTTCTGTAGCAAAGAAGGAATTCAGAGAGAGTTTATTGCGCCTCATAATGCACAACAAAATGGGTTTAAATAAATAATAGAACAATTGTGGGTGCAGCATGAGCGATTTTGCATGACCAGGGCCTACCGTTGAATCTATGGACAGAGGCATGCAACACAATGGTATTTGTGCAAAACCATAGTCCTCATTGGATACTTGGCATGAGTGCACCATAGGAGGCTTTTTATGGTAAGAAACCTGATGTTTCTTATTTTAAATTTTTTGGCTCATCTATTTATGTGCATGTGACCAAAGACGACAGGAAGAAGCTCGAACCAACAACTGATATTGGGATATTTGTGGGGCACACTGATACTTCCCACAACTATCAGGTGTATTTTCCAAACAACATGATGATTGTTGTGAGACAGGATATAAAATTTGATGATGAGAAATCCATGCGATTGTCCTTTGAGAGGGAGATGGATTTGAATGCAGATGAGGAACTCTTGGTTCCAAAGAATGAACCTTAAGATGTGGAGAAACTAGATGTAGAGGATCATGGAGTGGAAGAAAACGCTCATGTAGATCCATCCACCAGAAATGATAGAAGGCACACCAAAGAAGATGATAGATTGAGACTTGATGCGACAGAGCATGTAGGAGCACCTACTTCACTGCGCAGACAAAGAAAGTCTCCAAATAGGTTTACTGGATACATGTCTCTTATGAGAAAGTGTATTATGACAAAACCATCCTCCTTTGAGGAAGCAGTGCAACAACCAATTTTGGTTGACGCTATGGTTGAGGAGTATGACTCCATCGTCAAGAACAGTGCATGGGAAGTTGTCCCAAGACCAGTGAGAAAGTCAGTGGTTGGATCTAGATGGATCTATAAAGTGAAGAAAATGGTAGATGGGAGTGTGGAGAAGTACAAGGCTAGATTTGTAGCCCGAGGATTCTCATAAGTTGAGGGGATTGACTATGAGGAGACTTTCGCACCGGTTACGAGATACTCATCGATTATATCTATCCTTGCACTCTCAGCGCAGATGGGGTGGAAGATACATCACATGGATGTGAAAACTATGTTTCTCAATGGAGTTATTGAGGAAGAAGTGTACATAGAGCATCCATAAGGTGTAGAGATCTTTGACAGTGAGTCGCATGTGTTCTGACTCAAGAGAGAACTGTATGGGTTGAAGAAAGCACCTCGTGCTTGGTACACTCGGATTGACAACTATTTCATTGGGTTAGGCTTCACCAAAGGTGAAGCGGATGAAAACCTGTACCAAATTGTGGTTGATGGTAAGCTCTTGATTATCATACTTTAAGTTGATGAACTAATTTTTACAGGTGATGAGTAACTGATAAGTACTTCTTGCAAGAAGGATCTTGCAAGGGAGTTCGAAATGAAGGACATGGGATTCCTTCACTATTTCCTTGGTTTGGATATATGGTAGAAGGATGGTGAGCTATTTGTTTCTCAAAGAAAGTATGCCAAAGAGATTCTAGGTAAGTTTCATATGGAGAGTTGCAAACCCATGGAGACTCCTCTTCCAGGAAATTGGAGGAAAGAGGATGCTACTTCAGGAGAAGTAATGGACGCTATTGTTTATAGGAAACTAGTGGGTTCATCGATGTACTTAGTGAACACCATACCAGAAATTTGCTACGCATTTAACCAGCTGAGTCAAGCTATGATTAAGCTGACCAAGATCTTTTGGAAGGCGGGGAAGCATGTCTTGAGATATCTCAGGGGCACTATATAGTATGTATTATGGTACAAATGGACAGAGGGAGTGAAGCTTCAAGTCTTCACAAATGCAGATTGGGTAGGCAGTCCATCAAACAGAAAGAGCAGATCAGGAGGGATCTTCAACATATGATTGACAACGGTTTCTTGGTACAATAGGAAGAAACGATCTGTGGCACTCAGTTCAGCCGAGGCAGAGTACATGGTAGCAAGTCAGGCTGCATGTGAGGCCATCTGGATGAGAAAGATCCTGGTTGGTTTATTTGGTTCTCAGATGGATCCGACGGTGATACATTGTGATAAACGTAGTTGCATTAAACTTTTGGTTAATTCGGTATTCCATGATAGGTCCAAGAACATAGACATCTAGTACCACCATCTCAGAGATTGTGTTCAGAGGCGCATTATGTTACTTCAGTACATTCACACGAAAGATCAAGATGCAAATATTCGGACGAAAGCGCTCGCCATGAGAAAATTCGAATACCATAGAGGCAGGATCAGGGTGGAAGATAATCCCTTTCTTGTTGAGAGGGAGTGTTGAAAATTCAACGAGAAATGTGTGTCTAATTTAATTTTCCCTTAATTAAATTGGACAATAAAATGTTATCTTATCTCATAATCAATTGTAATAGTTAATTGAGTGTGATAAACTTAGTTAGCTCATGCATTTCAAGTTGAGGGTGGTTGGTGAGGCAGGCAGAGTGATTATATTAGTTATGGAGTTTGAATTCAAGTTGGTGCATTAGTTTAATGCATGAGAAATCAGTTAACTTAATTTATTGAGTTAAAGTCAGTTGGATAGTTGTAATTGTTTGTTGCACTAGTGAGAAATCAAGTGAATTAAATCAGATTTAATTCACATGTAGTGATCTGCCATGCAACTGATGTTTTACTATTAATAGTTGCATGCATGTCAGTTCGAGTGGAGACCCAGTTGAGACAAAGGTTAAAGGGATGTTAACTATCAGTTGTATCATTATTAGGTTTCCCGCATGCAACCAGACATCCATTGGATTGCCCATGATCCTTGCGCATTTTTGGAAGGATGAAATTCCTAAAGAATAGGGATTGCATTCCACATGAATTGCACAAGCAAGGTAGGCTGATTAGAGGTAAGAAATTGGCTAAGTGTTGGTCGATTTTTTCTGGGTCAGTGTGAGACAGTTGTGAGAGTGCATGAGACTCTTGTGAAAAGAGTGCATTGTAATTGTTTCATGATTCCATAGTGAATATACAATACAAGATAGAGGGGTTTTGAGCAACAAGCTTTCCCTGGGAAAATATCCATGTTGTGGTTTGATTTTCTTCTTTATTTACTTGTTGTGATTGGCAATCGTGTTTATTTTCCGCAATTGATTTGTAGAAGGATTCAATATCTAGCTTTAGTACATTGCTTGATCAGATTGAATCCATTGATATACATATGTTTGTATAATTTCTACACTACAACACCAACTAGACACAATGCATGCATAAAAACGTATGTACGACACACATGCATACACAATACATACAAACACTAACATGCATTTGTGACGAACATATTCCAACCACAACACCATCCACTTCTACATGACATCATAATGACAACCAGGAACACCGCCATGCATACAAAATAAGCACATAGACCACAAGCACAAGGAGACATATGCAACTGACATGTACATATGACAATACATTCATACAAGGAAAACAAAAACCATACATCACCCAAGGAGAACGAAAGCATGCTTTGATACCATCCTGTAACACCCTTCTCCCACATTTACCCAAGCTAACCATTCCACAGGGGTAAACATGTGACAAAGAGTTACTATGATATGATTCAACCTCCTAGATCACCTTAAGAAAGTGAAATCGACAAAACAAAACCTTAGTGGCCTTCCTTAGGTGCTACAAGACCCTGTTGATGGCCCGAAATGACCGTATCAACATTATGAGGTAGACCACTCGTTCGGGAATTTAAAGCATCTCCTTTTCCATTTGGAATGGTGGTTCAAATTGATTAAACTAGGTCCAATTACCTTCTCTCTATCTATGTGGCTTATAGTATGTCTATTACTTGCCAATAGAGAAGAGACATCAAATCAACCCTCTTGTTGAGCTCAAGTAAGAAAGTGATCCTTAATCTGGTCTAGGATTCAACCAAGCCACAACTAATTTTTTTCCCTGTATGAGGGGACTTGTAGAATGCAAAATTTAAATCTAAATGCAAATGTATACTAAAATGCAAGTAAAAAAAATCTTATCTCGAATTGGGAAAATGATAGCCCTTTCTCAATAAGAGAGAAGATGGATTAAATAATAAGGGGAAGAAGAATGTTTATATGATTGAACTCGTTAAATAATATTCATCAATTAAAGAAATAATTGATTTAATCAATAAAAGAGAAACCAAAATAGGAATGTAATTAAACAATAAGTAATTACTGCCCAACACATCCCAATCTCAATGGATTCAAATTAATTGTAACTCTATTATGTCCATCAAAGATAGCTCTTATGGAACTCAAATAACATAAACTAATGATAAGACAATAGTGATTAATATCAAAAGCCATACACTATTTAGAACATAAATTACAATCAATTAGGGAAATTCTGGCAATAGAAGATTAACTCACAATTCAAGCAATAGTACTTTGAAATGAATATTTATTAAACTCATACCAGAACTTCATTACAAATTTGTAGTCCTTGAGAAACTTCAACTCCTTAGAGGAATTTCCAAACAAAGTTTCCCTTTGGGAAACTTAAAATACTCTTTCTCTCCGCAATTCACCTCACAATACATTACAATAGTGCAAATGTATAACAAGCATAAATCACAGAGTTTTCGCCTAACCTCAAATATGAAGTTTTCCTCCTACCTACAACTAACACTGTTATCGATGAAATAGGTAACCTGATCTCAAAACGGGAACTCTAGCCCAAAAAGACTCAAAAAACATGAAAAAACACCCCAAAAACAAAAAAATTGTATTCCAAAACGCACTTGGTTTTTTTTGAAGGTCAAATTTCAACATTTTATAAAATTATGCTAAAAACAAAATTGTTTCTTGAAAAAAGGATTGAAAAAACACCCTCAAAACAAAACCGGTTGATGCTGGAATAACAAAAAAAAAATTGTGTCATATTTTTGACATTTTTAAAACTAGAAATAACATTTTTTAAATTTTAAAATTCAAACATTAAAAAAAATCTAAAATTTAAGAAAAAAAATAAATTAAAAAAATAAAAACATTTTAAAGCTTAAAAATTAAAAATATATAGGAATAAAAAATTAAAATAATAACAAAATAAAAATTTTAATTCAAACATTAAAAAAAACCTAAAATTTAAGAAAAAAATAAAATAAAAATTTAAAGATTAAAATTTCAAAATATATAGAAATAAAAAAATAAAAATAAAAATATTAAATTAAAAAAAAAACAAGTTAAAAAAAGAAAGAAATTATAAAAAATAAAATATAGAAATTAAATTAAAAAAAAGAAAAAGAAAATGCTTATTAAATTAAAAAAAAAAATTTAAAGAAATATATTAAATTTTAATAAATTTAAAACTTTAAATAAAAATTTAAAAAAAAAAAAAAACATGATTGAAATTAAAAGTAAAAAAATGAAAAATAAAATACAATAAAAATATTAAATTTAAAAAAATATATATTAAAAAAACAAATAGATTTTAAAAAAATGAGTTAAATTTAAATTATTAAAAATAATATATATATATATATATATATATATATATATATATATATATATATATATATATATATATTAAAAATATATATTAGCTTTTATTAAATTAAAAAAATGTTAATATTAAAATAACAAATGAAATTTAAAAAAAAAAAAATTAATAAATAAATGAATAAACAAATAAATTTTGAAAAAAAAAAAAAACATTGTTATAATAAAAAGTTAAAAAACTTTAAAAATCAATTAAAATTGAATAATTGAAAAAAAAAAATAAATAAAAAAAAATAAATTGAAAATATTAAATTTAATTAAAAAAAAAAAATCTAATTTTAAATACACAATTTTAATTGAAATAAAAAAAAATATAAAAATTTTGTGTAATTAAAAAAATAATAATAAAAAAATAAAAATTAAAAAAAAATATTAAATTCAAATAAATAAATAAATAAAATACAAAATTTACTAAATTTTAAAAAATTAAATGAAAAAACTAACCATAAAATTTAATAATGAAAAAATAAAAATGAAAAAAAATAAAAATAAAATCAATTAAATAAAAAAAAAAATACAAAATTTAATAAAAATTATTAACAAAATTTAGAAAAGAAAAACTAAAAAAAAACAAAAAAATTAAAACAAATTAAATTTCAAATAAAAAAATTAAATTAAAAAAAACAATTTTAAGTTAAAAAAAAAAATATATTAAAAATTAAAAAGAATTAAAAAAAAAAAGAATTTTTTGATCGTGGTGGCGCCGCCAATCGGCCTCCCGCCCAGGTGGCTGTGGAGGCCGGCCGCTGGGCGGGAGGCCGATTCCGGGAATCGCCCTCCCGCGGCGGGGGGCCAATTCCGGGAATCGCCCTCTCGCGGCGCGTGAGGCCGATTCTGGGAATCGCTCTCCCACGGCGGGGGGCCGATTCCGGGAACCACCCTCTCGCGGCAGGGGGGCGATTATCGCTCTCCCATGGCGGGGGGGCCGATTCCGGGAATCGCCCTCTCGCGGCGGGGGGCCGATTCCGGGATTCGCCCTCTCGCGGCGGGAGGCCAATTCCCGCTGTGGGAGGGCGATTCCAGGAATCGGCCTCCCGCGGCGGGAGGGCGATTCCCAGAATCGACCTCCTGCCCAGGTGGCGGCAGAGGTCGGCTGCTGGGCAGGGGGGGGCTTCATGCAGCCTTCCCACCCGCCCAGCAGCCGGCCTCCGCTGCCACCTAGGCGGGAGGTCGATTGGCAGCGCCACCACGATCAAAAATTCTTTTTTTGTTTTAAATTATATATATATATATATATATATATATATATATATATATATATATATATATATATTTTTTTTTTTTTTTTTTATTTTTTATTTTTTTTAAATTCAATTTTTTTTAATTTTAAATTAAATTTATTTTAATTTGTTTTGTTTTTTTTATTAAATTTTGTTTTAAATTTAATATTTTAGATTAATTAATTTTTAAAATTTAAAATTTATTTATTAAATTGTAATTTAAATTTTTTTTTTTTTTTAAATCTTTTAGTTTATTTAGTTATTCATTTTTAAAATTTATAAATTGTTTCATTTAAAAAAAAATAGTAAATTTATGGATATTTGTTTTTTAATTATTTGCACGTGGTTTTTTTTATTTTTTTTGTTTTTTAATGATAGTTTTTTTTTTTAATTTTAATTCTTTTATTTTAATTTTCTTTTTTAATTTTTAATTTTGTTTTGTTTTGTTTTTTTTTTTTAAATTTGTTTTTTTTTGTTAATTTTAAAATTTGTATTTTTTTTTCTTATTATTATTATTTTTTAATTTAAAATTTAAAATTTAATTTTTTCTTTTTTGTATTTTATTTTATTTTGTATCTAAATTTTAATTTTTTAATTTAAATTATTTTTAAATTTTCTATTTCAAATTTTTTTTTTATTTTTTTTAATTATATGGTTTTTTAAATAACTTAGAAAAAAATGTTTTTGATGTTTTTTTTTTTTTTGGGTTAATTTTTGTTTGTTTTTCTTTAAATTACGTGTTTTTTTTTCAAATTTTGTCATTTCTTTTGATATAATTTTCGAATATTTTTGTTTTCTTTTTTTTTGTTTTTTTAATTTATTTTTGTTTAATTTTTTTTATTTTTACGAGTTAATTTTGTTTTTTTTTACATTTTTATTGGTTTTTTTGTTTTTGTTTATATATATATATATATAAGTTTTGTGTTTTATTACCAACATGAAAATCACCACTCTAAAAAAAAATGTTGATGCTGCATCAATACGTTTCAAAATTAGCATGAAAATCATCGCTCTAAAAAAAAAAGTTATACGTTTCAAAATTAGCATGAAAATCACTAACATTTTAAAACAAATATTCATACTTCATAAATAAAAATATTAGAGTGTCAAAAATGCGCTAAAAAAAGAAGAAGGTGATTCTGCATCACCACTTTTCAAAATCGAGTGCTTTTTATGCTACCAAAAAAAAGTAGGTAACAGTGCGGTTACCTATTTCATCGGTAACAATGTTAACTATAATCTCTTATTACAATAGTGCTTGAAGATCCTTTAGTTGCAGAGAAGGGGAACCCATTGAGCATTCTCTAAAAGCCTTATTTATAATTAGAAAAATGAAAACAAAATTGAGAGAGTTGTTGGAGAATAAATTTGATCCAACAATTTTGATTTTCCAAAATTCCTTTTCCTCTCTTTCTGGAGAAATTTCATTGATCGAAAGCTTCTCTTCCTCATCTCTCCAAATGCTCTCCTACCACAAAACCAACCAAAATTAAATTAAAATGCAAATCAAAATAAAAAAATACCAAATATAGGAAAACAAACATCTCCAATCAAAATTCAATTAAATAAATAAATAAAAATAAATATGTGCTTCCCATTGACCCTTGTAAAGTTCTTGTTGATTAAAGAGAACAAAATCTAATGGATTTGCAATAAACAAGGGCTTTGGGCAAATGAAAATGCAAAAACTAAACTCAAAAAATTAGTTTTGGCTACAAATTTGGACCTTAATTTTTTGCTAAATTTTAGACTTAGTTAATGATGGAATTTGGTCATGGAACTACTTCATAAATATTCTCCATGATTTTATCTATCTAACGAACTGTCCTAGGCCTCATTTGGCCAAGTAAAACTCAACTTATGAGCTTCCAAATTTAAAATGTCAAAACTGTCATAATTCTCGAAAAAATTATGCGTATGCCAAAATTAGACAAATTTAATTAAAAATATAATTCTAATTAACTAAAAGTAATTATTTTTTAATACAAATAAATTACAATTATTAATTAAATTATTAATTATAATTACAAATTAAACTAAAAACTTAAATAATAATAAAAAGAAAAATAACTTTAATGACTACAATAGGAATTATGGTGATAACAATAGTATAATTAAAGCTATTAATAACGATATGATTAGAAATAATAAATATAGCCATGGAAAATTTTAGGGGATAATATTCGCAGGTGGGCTAATTTTCCATGGTTTTTCCAAAATAAAGATTCGCCAATTTCCCTTTTTTTACAAAAGTGATTCGCCCAAATTTTACAATATAAAATTATTTTACCTTAAAAATCACCAACATTATATGGACAATATATATAATATCATTATAAATTTGAATAATTTTACAAATACATCAATAAACATTTTATATTTTTCACATTAGGGACTAGTGAGATTCGCCAATTTTTTAAACTTAAAAATAATTTTCCATCCTTAAAATTTCCCTTGAATTATATAGCAATACTATTAAAGAGAATTATAACAACAAAAATACCAATTTTATTGACAACAATGATAGTAACGATTCTGAATGTGAGGGTAAATTTAATAAAAATGGAAGTGGAATCAAAGGAGGACAAGGGACATGAGGAGGATAGAAGATAACTAAACTCATATCAGGAGGTAAGGGAGAAGGGCCATTGATAAGATTAATAACATTAATAATAACTCTAGTAATAAAGTTGTCAATCTCTCTAGCTTTGTTTTTGACTCCTCGGTTTATAATCTCCTTGAGAAAGGTTTTAATTTTGCCTTAGCTCCTAGAAAAATTCCTATTCATGATATTATTTGTGACATAGAATTTGGTATTAGGGGCTTGCCGGATTCCTCCAAGGACATCATTAGACAAGATTGTGCGGTCATCCTAAAGAAAGCCAAGCCCCCTAAGAGCAACCTGAGTAAGCCAGAATTTGAGGCTTTAAAATCCTTAAATAATAATAATGATATTGTTGTTCTTAAGGCTGACAAAGGTGGTGCAACTGTCATTCTTAATAAGGAAGATTACCAGAAAAAAATGTTAGATCATTTGGAGAATAGTGGAAGCTATAAGAAACTTTCTAAAAACCCCTTAAAAAAGGTCTTAAGAGTTGTAGCTGATGCCATTAAATCAAGCAGCTTGGTGAGCTCTATGAGTAGGAAGTTGATTGAAAGCAACCCTCTCACTCCAAGAATTTATGGTCTTCTTAAAATCCATAAGGTTGGTGCCCCTCTTCGGCCCATTGTTAATACCATAGGCGGTCCGACTTATCTTCTTGCCAAGTATTTAGCCCATAAGCTTAAGCCCCTTGTTGGTCGTACCAACTCCTTTGTTAAAGATTCTTCCTCCTTTGTCAATGAGTTAAAGAACGTGAAAATGGATCTTGACGATAGACTTGTTAGTTTTGATGTTGTTTCTCTTTACACCAATATCCCAATTAATGGGTCTATTGATGTCATTAATCGCATTACAGATCCTGATACAACCCATTTAGTTGGAATCTGCTTAACCTCTACTTTCTTTAGTTTTGAAGGGGAATTATATGAACAAACATGTGGTGTTGCCATGGTTTCTCCCCTCTCCCCGATTGTGGCTAATTTGTTTATGGAAGATTTTGAATCCAAGGCTCTTTCCTCAGCTCTTTTCCAGCCAAAACTTTGGAAAAGGTTTGTAGATGATACTTGTGTTGTCTGGTCTCATGGTAGAGAAAAGTTAGATCTTTTTTCCCTTCATCTTAATAGTCAATCCTTCTCCATAAAATTCACCATAGAATATGAGGAGGATGGTAGCCTCCCTTTCCTTGATGTTCTTATCTCTAGAAAGGAGGATGGTTCTTTCTCACATCGAGTTTTTCGAAAGAAAACTCATACTGAGCAATATCTTCGTGCTAGTTCTCATCATTTCCCTGCTAAAAAATTAGGCGTCCTTAACACCTTGGCCACCAGGGCATTGAGAATATCTGATGAGTGGCACATTGAAGAAGAAAAGACCCATCTCTTGAATGTATTTTATAAAAATGGTTATAGTAGGTCGCAGGGCCTTAAAGCTTTACTTAAAGTAGAAAAAGGTCTTTTAGCTAAAAATAAAAAAGGGCCTATTGATTGGTCTTGTAGTGTTCGCCTTCCGTTCATTCAGGGAACCGCTGATAAGATTGCTAGGGTCCTTAAGAAACATAATATTTCTTCATCCTTCAAGCCCCTTAACACGATTCATAGCTCTCTCAAATCGTTTAAAGATCTGGTAGACCCTAGGGATGGAAAATGTGTCTACATTATTCCATGTTCTTGTGGGACTCCTTACATTGGTGAAACATGCCGGTCTATAAATCAAAGGATCTGTGAGCATGCTATCGACATTAAACATGGAAGATCCCACTCCTCCGCCCTAGCTGAGCATGCAAAAAAGACTAACCATCATATTTGCATCAAAGAGGCTAAGGTCCTTGCGAGAGTTGACCATTTCCATCATAGAAAGTTAAGGGAGGCCTTAGAAATTGAAAAAATACCTATTAATCTCAATAGAGATGACGACTGGAATATCAGCAGGTGCTGGATCCCTGCCTTGTATTCTTAATTGTCTTGTGTTTCTGCATTTTTTCTTGTTCCGTAGTTTTAGGGTCCCTTTATGTTATATATATATATATTAATAATTTTTTATTTTTTTTGGTCCTTAGTTATCGTTCTCTTTTTATTTGACCTCATACATTTATTTAATAATAATAATAATAATAATAATTTAAAAATAAATAAAAATAAATAAAATATAAATATAAACAAAAATATAAATAAATAAACAAATAAATTAATTAAATATAAATATAAACATAAATAAATAAATTATCAAATTAGGTTAAATTAAATTAAATCAAATTATATATATATATATATATATATATATATATATATATATATATATATATATATATATATATATATATATATATATATATATAAAAGTGATTAGTATATTAACATTAAAAATAGCATTTATTAATTAATTATCAATTTTTTAAAAGTCAAACTAGTCGTTAAAATAACGGTTAGTTTGGTCATTTCTACATCTATTTAAACTTAACTTCTTGATCTGATTTCTCACAGTCCTGATAATAAACCACACTGGTTGGTTCAAAACGCGTCGACAATGTTCCATTACATGTGATTACCACTGAAAGAATTCTATAATTATAACGATGGATCACAGAAGCCACAATTCTAAAAAAACTTAAATTATATATAAAAAATTAAATTTAAATTTAATTAAATAATATTAAACCAACCATATTAAAATGTATAAAATTATATTTAAATAATATTAAACTTATTTAAAAACAAGAGCTACATGATGGCAATGTCACTATCTTCATTTTTTTTGACATTCTCTATCTGATTTGGTGTTTAGAAGATGTATTATTGAATAAATATAAAAACTTAATGTTAGCAATTCGAGTGTATGCAATGTTCTTATCAGATATGTTATAAAACAAATAGAATTTAATATATCTTTGAAAACATAACAAAACCTATCTAGAAAATAAGTGTGCTATTATTGACAATAATTTGAAATGTACATTGTCATAATAGTATGTTCATTAAAGATATTATTGAAATGTACATTGTCATAATAGTATGTTCATTAAAGATGAATAAAAATATATAGTCTAACAATATATAGTTTCTAATATCAACAATGAGTTCTCATTGTGCTAAGTGTGCATGTCTATAAAATAGCTCTGTACAATTAGCATCTTTTGCACTAAAAAAAATGATGGAATAAAATATTTGTTGCACAATTTTCTTGCAGAAAAATAAAAAACTAATGCCTTTGCTTGACGAATATTAATCTATTGTCTTTTATATAGTTGATATTTCTCACAATATTTATTATATATAATTAAATATATGGTAAAAAATACATATCTCGTACATTTAATTTTCATAATATTAAATCATCCTTCATCCATGCGACACTCCATATTTTCATAATATCCACTATGCATTTTATAAAAAAGGGGCTATAAAAGAATATGTAATAATATTTACTACGCATAATTAAAAAAAAGCTATGAAATAATATTTCACTACGCATCCATAATCCTTTGAAGAAACAATTGGTGACGAGACCCAAAAATATAATTAAAATCGAAAATAAATCTACCTTCTCCAAAGTTTGACTCATTTATTTATTCCAGCCAATGTTATCACATTCCTTGATAGTTCGTACAAATGTCACGACTAATCAATATTGTGCTGACGTGTTTGTGCTGACGTGGAGTCCATCTCAGATGCTTATGACACACTGTTCATTCATGACTTTAGTCTCTCTTACGTGGATTTCCAACCATGAATATGAATGGGACTCCCCTATTTGAGGTTGTATTTGGAATCTTTTATGATAGTTTTAATTGTATGAAATTTTTACCTCCCGTTAAAAAGTAGGAAAGTCCTTATAGTTACGATCAGAGTTATCATGGATATTGACATTTTATCCTACTAAATTTTACAACTTAGTCCAAAAGACATGGAATTATTTCTCACCAAGCATTATTTATTTAAATGCAATATTATATTAAATACGATATACAATATATTAAAATTATTGAGGATATTATGATTACTTATTAATTATTGATGCATTCTCGTGTATATCTAAGCTAACTAACTATGAAGTCTGCATTGCAGATAAGTAGAGTGAAAAAAGCCTCAGAGGAAAATATGAGAAAATCATTGAAACATTATGCTTTGTTTTAGTGGAGGCTTAGAAGTGGCTTGAAGGATTCAATAGGTTAGCGATTTAAGATTTTTGAAAACTAAAGATCTTTTCTAGTTAGGAAATCGAGAAAACAATAAAGTTCTCAGGAATAACTTGTTGGTTCCTTCTAAGATACCAATCTCTGCGCCATTTATGCCAAGATAACTACCACTATGCTCAAAGATATTCAACTTGCTCGTCCGATTCAACATAACAAACGTACTTTAAATTTCTTACCTTTCCTTTTAACCTTGTGTTTATTCTAATCGTATAATAGATTTAACTTGTATCAAAAGAATGTTGTTGTGTTATATTCCTAATTGTATGAAATATTTAAGAATGCACCTGCGTTATATTCCTAATTGTATGAAAGATTTAAGTTTCGATTCTCAACTGAAACTGTTAAAGCTTTTTTGTTTAAAAGGTTATTAACCTATGAGTGTATAATATATTTAAATTCTATCAGAATAATGTTGTTGTGTTATATTCCTAATTGTATGAAATATTTAAGAATGTAGTTGTGTTATATTCCTAATTGTATGAAAGATTCAAGTTTCGATTCTCAGCTGAAATTGTCATTTTTTTTTTTTTTTTTTTAAGGTTCTTTAAATTTGTACCCCATGGACTTTCACCTTTAACCTTGTTTTAACTATGTAAAAAAAATCACATCATACATTGGGGAAACTTGTCGTTCCATCAAAACTAGGATCCAAGAACACTCTGCTGACATAAAACATAATCGCTCAAAAACCTCTGCCTTAGCTGATCATTCAAACAACTTCAAACATCACATACATATTGAAAACTCCCGCATTATTGCCAAAAATTGACCACTATTTTCATAGGAAATTTAGAGAGGCTCTAGAAATCAACAAACATCCAAATAACCTCAACCAGGACGAAGGATGGAACATCAGTGAGAATTAGATTCCCACATTAATTTCTAAGATAACCCCCTCTGAACACTAATAAAAAAAAATTCTTTGTTAATGTCCTAATTTTAATAATTAGCATATTTTATTAACCTAACACACCCTTAAAACGTAACCCTACCCTTAAAACTAACCTTCATCCTAACCTCCCCCTTAAAACTACAAACTTATCCAATATCCTAAATTCATTACTATTTTTATAACAATCTTAAATCCTATTATACCTCCCCTCTTACAAAAACCTCTTCCTAATTATTAACACCCATTTTGTTAAATAACCTTACATTCCCTATTTTATTCACTTCATTTCATTCCCTTTTCAAATTCCATTTTTAATTAACAACATTTATTTGATATACTTTCACTTTATTCAATTTTTAAATAATAATAAAGACATGATACTAAAGAACATTATTAAAATAATTTACAATAAATTCATTCTCATAAATTAACTATACTAATAATAACATAACCCTCTCTAAAAAGAACTTTATCCTCACGAAGGCGGGGAATGGAAGTCGGGGTGCCTCAAACAGAGACCTGCAAATTGGACCGTGACCAACAAACTGCAGGAGAAGACATCGAGAGTGTGAATGCAGGGCACCATGAAATACCGGGATGGACAATAGGTCAGACAAGTGTAATTGCTCGACGCGAGTGGATTAATGCAGGCGTCGGGTGAGCAGCTGCCCCATTTAAGAGCATCCAAACTGAGATCATGTGCAACCATGTGGTTGTGCCATACGCCTTGCAGAAGAGCTGCCATGTCAATGAACCTTGGGATCACGCACATACGAGAACTTAAATAATATTAAACAAACTATATTAAAATGAATAAAATTGTATTTAAATAATATTAAACCTATTTAAAAACTAGAACTATGTAGTGGCAATGTCACTACCTTTATAATTATATTTATTATATATAATTGAATATATGATAAAAACTACATAGCTGGTACATCTAATTTTCATAATATTAAATCATCCTCCATCCATGCAACACTCCATAATTTCATAATATCTACTATGCATAGTTAAAAAAGAAAACTATAAAAGAATATGAAATAATATTTCACTACACATCTATAATCCTTTGAAGAAACAATTGGTGACGAGACCCAAAAATATAATTAAAATCCAAAATAAATCTATCTTCTCCAAAGTTTGACTCATTTATTTATTCCAGCTGGATAGTTCGCGCAAATGTCATGACTAATCAATATTTATTCATCTTGCGTTCTCTCTTACGTGGATTTCCAAGCCTTGAACGAGACCATGAATGGGACTACCCTATTTGAGGTTGTATTTGGGATTTTTTTGTGATAGTTTTAATTGTATGAAATTTTTATTTCTCACTAAAAATAGGAATTTTTTTTATAGTTAACATAAAAGTTATCATGGTTAGTGGGGTTTTGGTTAAACGATGATGAGGCAGGTTGTTATAGCACTCATTACAGGTTCAATTCCTTTTCTGGATCGGGGTGATGTATCTAGACACATTGTTGAAAAAAAAAAGAGAAAAAAAGAGAAAAATGAAAGGTACTACCAAACTTATAAAAAAAATAAACATAAAAGTTATCACGGATATTGACATTTTGGCCCACTAAATTTTACAACTTAGTCCAAGAGACCATGGAATTATTTTTCAGTAAGCATTATTTATTTAAATCTAATATTATATTAAATACGATATACGATATATTAAAATTATTGAGGATATTATGGTTACTCATTAATCATTGATGCATTCTCTGCATATCTTATTTGCATGGAAGTAGCTAGATTTTTAAGGCATGGAAGAAGCGACATTTGAAGGGCCACTTGTCCTGTTGTTGTTCCTAGAGGCAGCCTTGAGTTGTGAAAGACCAGTGCCTAGGACATCTTTATATAGCAAGGAGTGTATGGTATAACAGGGGGAGTTATCAACAAAAGGCTCTCATGCTATCTCCTGAAAACCAGGAATATTAATTTGAATGGGACCAAAACCTTCAGAAACTTGACACAGGGAAAGGAATACTGCAGAGGCAATATGTGAGGAACTCTAATACAAATGCATCAGACAGTTCAGAGGCAGCTTACTGTAAAGAGGGCCAATTCAAAAGATATGTCACAGAAATAGATAATCAGAAGGTGTTTACTGCGTAAGCAAGATGTAAGATGATACTAACTGTCATTGAGATGAATATCCAGATACACAATATCACCATGTAATGGGCTTACCAATTTAAGAATCCATACATGACAATAGCGTTTTAAAAATAACCTCCCAAGGAAGCTAATATAGCAGAAATATGGTTGAAGTGAAAAGTGAAACAGTATATCATGCCTGAGCCATATTTAAAGAGCTTGACTATTTCGAGCATGGGTATCAACTAGGATAAATCCATACCAAAAACCAGTGAGCCACTCGCATTCCAGAAACATGATACAAGAAAGGCGGACGAAACAAAATGAACAATTAAATTAGCACATATAAGAGAAAGTTACACACTGTGAGACACCAAAGACTAGAATCCTGTTTAAAGACGGAACTCCTCCTCACTGAAACCCAACGGGCTCTGTACATTCATAAAAGAGTTTTTACAAAATGCATACAAAAATTCTCTCACCGCATAATTTTCTGATAGAATCTGGAACCCTCAATAATCTGTTCTTCGGGATTTTTATAGGAGAAAAAGAAAACTTAGTAAAGGAAGTGGATGATGAACATTTAATTTTCCTCATTAAGAAGGATGGCGGAAACGTGCACGCCCATATTGCTTGATGAATCTGTAGTGCTGTATGTACTATGTGGCCCGCTTTTTGACATAAATGCATTGGGTGGAAGTCTCTTCAGGAACACAGTAGAGAAATAAAAACCACATGGGCAGTCCGTGCTTCCCTGGAAAGAAAATTCTGCTGAAATGAAACCTTGAGGGTATTGTTTTCTGTGCATGGACCTTTTGAGTGATCTACGGGGTCTTTGATCTGGTATTCTGCCTTCAAATGGTTAGGTTAAGGCTCGAAAATCTTCAATTATGTGCCTTTAACTCTCTGCCTTTCACTGATACTCTTTGTCTGTGATATTAATGTCTCTGATCGTGAAATCTGCGCTTTGAATGACTCTGGAGGGTTTGACATTCTACCAGAGTGGGTCGAATTTACCATGTTTCCCCTTTTCAGCTCTCTGAATATCCCATCTAAGCACTAAATCACCAATTTGCAACTTCCTGTCCTTGGCATGCTAATCAAAAAGGTACTTCATCTTCTCTTGATATTCAGTTAGCCTTTGACTTACCTGGTTACATGTTTCCTCTAACTCCACCAGTTGATTTATTCTCCCGGTCACATCATCGGGCTCTTCTTGACTTTCTTGCATGAATCAGGCTACTGGTAAGGCTAACTGTATAGGGAATATTGTTGCCCTCCCATATACTAATTCATATGGGGACTTCCCAGTTGCTCTCTTGCTAGTAATCCTATTGGCCCACAGAGCGAATTTAAGCTAGGAGTCCCAATTTTTTTATTTTCATTGATAGCCTTCTTTAGTGCCCTCACCAAGGTTTTATTTGAAGACTTTGCTAAGCCATTTCCTTGTGGGTAATAGGCTGTAGAGTGACTTAGTGTAATTTTATACTGCTGGCAGAAACTCACAAACTTTGCAGAATTGAAGGCCTGTGCGTTATCAGTTACTATCCTGGCAGGGCAGCCAAACCTGGATATGATGTTTTCTTCCATGAACTTTATTATTACAGCATCTGTTGCGTTCCTCGCAGGTCCATTTTGTGAAATAATCAGTGGCAGTTAATATCCACTTATGCTGACCACTTGACGGAGGATGTATTTCACCTATAAAGTCAATTTTCCATTGCCTGAATGGTTTGTCCACGTGAACGGGAATCATGGGCAGAGGTGCCAACTTCTGTCTTTCAGCAAATCTTTGACATTTCTCACAAACTCTAACTCGGGCAAAAACATCTCCAAAGAGCTTGGGCCAATAGAAACTAGCCTTCAGGATTTTGTGAGCAGTGGCCCTCTAGCTGTAATGACCCCCACAGATTCCTTCATGAAATTCGGCCATTATACTCTCTACTTCACCCTCTGTGAGACACAGGAGTAGGATACCTGAGGGATCTCGCCAGTATAGCCGGCCATTGGCGACTATGTACTTCTGTGATCTCAACCTTAGCGCTCTGTATTTAGCTTTATCACAGCTTGGAGGGTAGCTGAGTGTGAGGAGATATTCTACTATTTCTTTGTACCACTGACTGGTAAGGTACTTTATATGTGTTTCCGAAGTAGTTATCTCTACTCCCTGTCGCTCTTCTTTCTCCTCAGATTCCTCACTTGCTATCATGGACAGATTTATACCCAGAGCCTGATAGTTTGATTCGGATAATATTTTTGCTAGCCCTTGTCCTTTGATCAGTTTGGTAGGGCGGATGTCTAGCTCATACTCCTGTATTTTGGCAATCCACTTCCCCCTTTTTCCTTCACTATCCCCTTGGATAAGAATATCTTTTACAGCTGCTGTAGGCACAAATGCAGTGATGTGGGATTGTAGGACATACATGCGAATAAAACTCATGCTACGCGCGAGGTGATACCAAAAAAATCATCGCTTGATTTGTATGTCCAAGTCCCATTACTTACGGGGGCATGCTGCAAGCATTTTTTATCCTGGAAAAGGCCTCTCGTGATTCCTGGGACCACTTTACTTCATTATTTTTCTTCAGCATGTCAGTTATATGTCTAACCATCTTAGCATAGTTAGGGATAAACCTCCTCAAAAAATTAATGTGCCCTAGGAACACCTGCACCTCCTTCTTATTTCTAGGAAGGGAAATGCCATTTATAACCTCTACCCTCTTAGGATCTATTATTACCCCATCTTTGGTTACAATATGTCCCAAAATCCTACCCTCTTCTAATGCAAATAATGACTTCTGAGGATTAAGAGAGAGACCATACCTTCTACATTTCTCAAAAGTTCTACGCAAATGCTCAATGTGCTCCGTATTGCCCTTTGAAAACACAATGATATCATCGAGGTAGACTACCAAAAATTTATCTTGCTCCCCAAAAAAATCAATGTCCATGGCCCTCTGAAAAGTGGCCCCTGCATTAATCAACCCGAAAGGCATCCTAGCATACATAAATGTTCCCCATGGCGTGGTGAAAGCAGTATTCTTTTGATCTTCTGGAAGTACAGCCACCTGATTGTAACCAGAGAATCCATCCATCATTGACATCCTAGAATCTCCAACCACTTTCTGCAGGATGTGATCCATCTTGGGCAGTGGATAATTATCTTTTAAGGATGCTCGATTTAAATTTCGGAAATAAACACATAGCCTTATTTCTCCATTCTTCTTTCAGACAGGGACTAGGTTTGCCACCCATTCAGAGTACCTCAATGGCACAATTATTTTGGCCTTTAACAACTTCTTAATTTCTTTCTCAATGGACGGAAGCAGCAGGGGATTTATCTATCTAAGCTTCTGCTTATAAGGTTTCGCATATCCCTTTAGTGGAATTTTATGCTGCATTATACTGATGTCAAAAATTTTTAGGTCCTGATAAGACCATGCAAACACATCTTTGTAAGACTGAAATAATTTCTGGTATATATTTTTATATTCTTCTGGGACCTTCTTGGATAGTTTTACAATTTTGGGGTCAGCATCAGTACCAAGATTCAGGTCTTCTACCTGATTTTCTTCTACCACTTTGCTTGGCTACAGTGGGACATCGTTCTTGTTAAATAATTTTTCTAAAGGCACCAGCCCTCTAGGTATAATGTTTCCCTTCAATTGCAACACTTTATTACCTGCCATTTTCTCCTCCCAATTTCTTTCTGGAGTGTCTTCAGTCCCTTATTCTTCACAAGCATCAATCTCCATATTGGGGAATTCCCCTACTGCTTCCAGGAATCTCTTCACCTGTTCTTCATCCTCAAATACCTGCCAGTGCTTGACGTTATCTGGGATTGATGGTCGATAACGTACCTCAATTTCATACCTTAAGAGAGTGTTCTTGGGTGGACGGAAAGTAGTAGCAGCCACAGCAAGGGAATCGGCCATCCTATTTTGTTCCTAGGGCATGAACTGGCTATTAAATGCCAAGAAAAAATTCTCTACCATGTCCCAAACTTCATTCCTATAAGCCCTCATCCGAGGATATTTGGCTTGATAATGATTCCTGACTTGTCTAACCACCAATTCTGAATCTCCCAAAACTTTTAAACTTTGTATATTCATGCTCCTGGCTGTTTTTAACCCTAACAGAAGTGCTTCGTATTCAGCCACATTATTAGTGGATTCATATTCTAGCTTGAAAGACAATGGGACCCATTTCCTGTAGGAGAAATCAATAGTATTCCAACTCCATTACCTTCTCTTGAATTTGCTCCGTCGAAATGAAGTGTCCAGATTCCTGCTTCATGGCTCTCTAAGGGTTGCTCAGTCTTGATCTAGCAGAAGGATGGTTCATGAGCATAATCTTGATCTTCTTCCAGCATCAAGCACGATAAATCTCCTTCACTACTGTAGACTGGTGAATTAACAAAGTTGTCGGCCTTAGTAACCATCTTGACAAATCTAGTTTCCCTGTACAACCTCCTCTCCTGGCCACCAAAAACTAGGATAGTGGCATATGTTAAGTCCAACTTGATTGACCCACCAATTTTTGTCCCCCAGGACCTTGACAACAACATGCCAAAGCGCACTGGGATGTCAGCCACCACGATGTCCATTACCACACTTTTTGCTGGGATTTGGGCCAAATTGACCACCAAATCCTTGATCATCCCCAGGCATTTAACTCTTTTGGAATCAAATGAATAGAGTTCCTTGTATGGATGGATGATTTTTAATCCTAGTTGTTCCATGACTGACAGAGGCAGTAGATTATGGGAAGCTCCAGAATCTAACATATAGTTATGTAATAGAAGGTCATGAATCACTAGAGACACATAGAAGGGAGGAGTAGAAGCATCAAATTCCTCAACATGTGGGCCAAATACGACCAATAGTATTTCTTCTTGAAGGTTGAGACTATTTGGGATGAGTGTTGTTTCTGGAGGGACCATGAAAGAGGTGACTTGGGATTCATATGCAGGTTGCTTCAACAGTTCAGTCAAGGGAACTGGGATTTTGACCTTCTCAAGTTCCTTTTGTAGACTGAAAGCAGGAGAGGACTTCTCTATTACAACCTCCTTTGACTCTTTATTTTCAGTTGAGGGTTTGACCTCTTTTGACACAGACTTCGCATTAGGGGGAATGACTACTTTTGAAGAGGAAGGAATTTGGTCATTAGACTGCAAATGTTTGTTTGAAGGCCCCTTACCTTTTTCTGTGACTTTCTGCATTGTTGGCTCCTTTTGAGCGGGTGCTTCCTTCTGGGGTGGCTCTTCTTCTTGATCTTGAGTACGAGTCCTCTTCCTAGAAGATCTGAGATCATATCTTCTATTGAACTGTGCTTGCATGAAATCAACAAATTGCTTGCAATAGTGATCAATCTCTGAGTCTTTCGTTTCTCTGGCCTTCTCTTCTTCTTGCAATGAGAAGTCGGTTCCATCACTTCCTTGCAAGGGGCATTCTTCTCCATCACTATTTGAGAAAGCAATATTTGCATCCTCCAATTCATAGGCAGTTTCTTCAGTAGGACCATCCACTAGACCTTCCAAGTACAATGGGTGTGGTACCTGATCTTATTGTTCCTTTAGTTCCCTTTGCAATATTTGCAGGGGTGGTTTCCTATACTGAGGATTGTACCCCCTGTTTGGAGCATTCTGGAAATTCTTGGAGGTTGAATTCTTGGCCTCCAATTCAAGCTTGACCAACTTAACAGAAAGGCTCTTAATCATTTTGTTCATCTCTTCAATTCTGTCATTAGCCGAGTCTCTGTCTTGGTTAGAGGTAGATACCTCCCCTTTGCCCCTTCTTCTAGTATCTTGTTCATATTTTCCTTTTGATTTACCAGTGGAGGTGAAATTTGCCTCCAACTCTAGCGCATCTATCTGAGCGTCATCCAAAGTGGCCGGCTTTCGTTCTCTCAGAGAGAAACTGAATTCTGAGTTGAAGGCTGCTATGAAAACAACTTTAGCAGCAGTTTGATGAGGTTTCATATCAGCAGGAAGACTCAAATACAATTTATTAAATCTCTTGCTGAACTATGACACCCCTTCATTATGTATTTTCTTGAGTGTATTGAACTCAGTAAGACAATGTCCATGATCTTTCTTCTCTCCCCATTTCATGAGAAAAGTATCTTCCATTCCTTCCCAAGTGGTGACAGAATGGTCTCCCAATGTCTTAAACCATTTCCGGGCTTTACCATCAAGAGATTGGACAAACAGCCTTAAGACTACATCTAAATGTTCCACATTAAAGTTCTCTGCAAAAGAGCAGAATACCTCAAGATGTTTTTGAGCATCAATCTCATTTTCCCCATTGAATCGGGGTAAAATATTCATATAGTCCTGCGGCATATCGTTCAACACTTGAGGTAATGCTAGGGGGGCATATTTATTCAACAAGAAGCTGGGAACATTGGCCATTAGAGGAGGTGGAGGTAGTGCACGAATTTGATGTGTAAAAGGAGGAGGCGAAGGTGGAAGTGGAGTATGAATGACAATAGGAATGTAATGGACTGCAGCTTGAGGTGTTGAGGGGAACAACGGTCTGTTAATAGCAGATACTTCGGTGACTTCCTTGACCTCTTCGACCTCAGGAGTAGGGTGAAATTTGTCTTTAACTCGGACACCTCCTCGGGGTGGACTATCTGAATAGTAATCAGTATCTCCCACAGTGGAGGCAGGACCTAGCACTTGGGCTACTTGAGAAGAAGAGGATGGAAATTTTTCTATGGACAAATTAGGGATTTCAGTGTGGACTGATCACCTTTCTCTCGAACTTCTTCTATGTATGATCTTCTCTGGGTTAGACACTGAAGGTGTCTTTGGCTGTGACGTATCTGACCTCAGGTGTGGCTTACGAGGAGCTAGGACTGCAAGTGAATTTATCTAATAAACGAATGTGGAGTCACCAAGGTGAGGGATCTACAACTCTCAACTCTCCATACTCACCTACTTGAAGAGTGAATTAGGTTTTTTCAAGGCCCAGGGATTTAAATTTTCTCAACTTCGTTCCCCGGCAATGACGCCAAAAAGATGTTGTCGATCCTAGAGACAGCCTTGAGTTGTGAAAGACCGGTGCCTAGGACATCTTTATATAGCAAGGAGCGTGTGGTATAACAGGGGGAGTTATTAACAAAAGGCTCTCATGCTATCTCCTGAAAACAAGAAACATTAATTTGAATGGGACCAAAACCTTCAGAAACTTGACACAGAGAAAGGAATACTGCAGAGGCAATATGTGAGGAACTCTAATACAAATGCATCATACAATTCAGGGGTAGCTTACTGTAAAGAGGGCCGATTCAAAAGATACGTCACAGAAATAGATAATCAGAAGTTGTTTACTACGTAAGCAAGATGTAAGATGATACTAACTATCATTGAGATGAATATCTAGATACACAATATCACCATGTAATGGGCTTACCAATTTAAGAATCCATACATGACAATAGCGTTTTAAAAATAACCTCCCAAGGAAGCTAATATAGCAGAAATATGGTTGAAGTGAAAAGTGAAACAGTATATCATGCCTGAGCCATATTTAAAGAGCTTGACTATTTCGAGCATGGGTATCAACTAGGATAAATCCATACCAAAAACCAGTGAGCCACTCGCATTCCAGAAACATGATACAAGAAAGGCGGACGAAACAAAATGAACAATTAAATTAGCACATATAAGAGAAAGTTACACACTGTGAGACACCAAAGACTAGAATCCTGTTTAAAGACGGAACTCCTCCTCACTGAAACCCAACGGGCTCTGCACATTCATATAAGAGTTTTTACAAAATTCATACAAAAATTCTCTCACCGCATAATTTTCTGATAAAATCTGGAACCCTCAATAATTTGTTCTTCGGGAGTTTTATAGGAGAAAAAGAAAACTTAGTAAAGGAAGTGGATGATGAACATTTAATTTGCCTCATTAAGACAGGATGGCGGAAATGTGCACGCCCATACTGCTTGATGACTCTGTAGTGCTGTATGTACTCTGTGGCCCACTTTCTGAAATAAATGCATTGGGTGGAAGTCTCTTCAGGAACACGGTAGAGAAATAAAAACCACATGGGTAGTCCATCCTTCCTTGGAAAGAAAATTTTGCTGAAATGAAACCTTGAGGGTATTGTTTTCTGTGCATGGACCTTCCGAGTGATCTACGGGGTCTTCGATCTGGTATTCTGCCTTCAAATGGTTAGGTTAAGGCTCGAAAATCTTCAATTATGCACCTTTAACTCTCTGCCTTTCACTGATACTCTCTGTCTGCGATATTAATGTCTCTGATCGCGAAATCTGTGCTTTGAATGACTCTGGAGGGTTTGACAGAGTTGAACCCTACTTCTTTAATGGAGGTCATGTCGTAACAGCTTCCCAGGCCTTTCTTCATAATTCCAGCCTCTGAAAAATGGTCCTTTCTGGTGTTCTTTATTACTGTAATTGAGACTGTGAATCATGGCAGTTTACCGCCGCTCGTACCCTGCAAAACACGCAAAATCGTCAAGAAAAAAAATGCATGGGAAGGTGGATGCAGCAGGGATGTCAAAAGTGGACGTGCAGCTGGTGAAATGGTGGAATAGTGCGAGATTACGGTGGAAAATGCAGTGGGAGGCTTGCAGAATGGTGGCGCAGTGGGAAAATGCAGTTGGAGGGTGGCGAGAACGGAAATTTTAATGTAAAACATTAACATTTGACCTTTGAATGGATATATATACAGGGACGGGCGAAATATGGGATGAAACACGTGGAATGGTGACGTGGCGGGACCGGCCAACGGCTGGCGTGCAAATAAATCTGGACTATCCAATCTGAAGAGGAGATCGACGGCTGAGGACACGACAGAGGGCGATTGAAACTAGACCGTCCGATCTCAGGAGGAGATCGACGGTGGAAAACATATTGGAGAGCGACGGATGGTAGCCAGGGGTATGGATACCTTGGGTTAATTTATGCGCATCTTCGGGGTGCGATGACCGTTGGATGGAGAGCTCCAAATCAGACAGTTGATATGCATATCGTGCCAGGTCAAATGCCGAACGATAACGCGTGATGGGGGGGAGGTTTTGAAATAGTGACGGAGCCACGTGTCAGGCGGTGAGTGTAATCGCTCTGAAAATAAAATTACCGCCCATCCTCTAAACACGGTGCGATGGATACCACTGGTTTTTGAAGAGTGCTTTTGGGCGCAGGGACTACAAGGGCGGGTGAGCTGCTAACCGTTGATTTATAGGTTGATCGGACGGTGGAAAGGTTGGGCCATGGGCGCGATGCTGATTTATGAAGGCTATCTGATCTGCACAGATCGACGGATAATACTGCGCCCGATACCCCCCTGTGATAAGCGCTCTCCGGGCTGATGCTTGGTCTAGCACCCAGGTCACGTGGAGAAAAAGACTGAGGGGGCTAGGGCCGAAAGGTGCTAGGCCTTAAATATGTCAAAATGTGTGATTTCGGCCCTTTTTATGCAATTTTGAGTTTAGAGGAGGGGAACGATAGGCGGAAAAATGATTTTTTAGGCCAAACAAAGGGGGTTTAAAGGGGATTTCTTGCCAGAATTTAATAGGGGGCTGACACGATCAACATGTCCAATGATCCGAACCTACATATGGCATAACCACTATCTCAATAAAAATATTTCTAAGGAACAAAAGTACCTGGCGTCCAATTAGCTAGCTATGAAGTCTTTTCATTCAGGACTTGAATCTCTCTTACGTGGATTTCCAAGCTTTGAACGATACCATGAATGCAACAACCCTATTCGAGCTTGTATTTGGAATCTTTTGTGATGGTGTTAACTATATGAAAATTAGATAAATGTCTTTGCGTATTGATTACATCATTAGGATTTGGTCAACGTTTCGAACCAACTAATGTGGTTCATCCTCAGGACAAGGTTCGAAACGTCGACCAAATCCTAATGATGTGATTAATCCTGAAAGACATTTATCTAAACTATGGATCAGAAAAGTCTCAGATCTAATATATGAAAATTTTACCTCGCATTAAAAAATAGGAAAAGTAATTGTCGCTATCATAAAAGTTATCACTAATATTGACATTTTGACGCACCAAATTTTACAACTTAGTCGAAAACACTATGGAATTATTTCTTATAAAGCATTATTTGTTTAAATGTAATATTGTATTAAATATCGTATAAAATATATTGAAATTATTAAGCATACCATGATTATTCATTAATCATTGATGCATTCTCATGCATATTTTATTTGCATGGAAGAAGCTCGTTTTTTAAGCCACGGAAGAAGAAACACCTCTCCCTAATCAATGACTTGCCACAAAATGTTAGGCTTTCAACCATTTTTGAAAAATTTGAATGGATGAAGTGTATTGAAGTCAAACACTATCGAATTTGAAGGGCCACTTGTCCAATGACCAAAACCTGCATATGGCATAACCATAGTCTCAATAAAATATTTCTAACGCATGAAAGCAGCTGGAATCCAAGCTAACTATGAAGTTTGCATTGCAGAGAAATTGAATGAAAAAAACCTCAGAGGTACTATTTCTCCTCGTGAATTAGGAAAATACGAGAAAATCATTGAAACATCATGCTTTGTTTTAGTGGAGGCCTAAAAATGGCTTCAAGGATTCAGCAGGTTAGTGATTCAAGCTTTTGGGGAACCAAAGATCTTTCCCAACCAGGAAATCTAGAAAAAAATAAATCTCTCATGCATAACTTGTTATTTCCTTCTAAGATACCAACCTCTATGCCATTTATTCCTAGAGAGCCACCACCATGCTTAAAGATATTCAACTCGCTCGCCCAATTCAACAGAACAAAATGTACTTTAAATTTCTTGCCTCTCCTTTTAATCCTGTGTTTATTCTAATCGTATAATAGATTTAAATTCTATCAAAATAGTGTTGTTGTTTTCTATTCCTAATTGTATGAAATATTTAAGAATGCTGTTGTGTTATATTCCTAATTGTATGAAAGATTTAAGTTTCGATTCCTAGCTGAAACTGTCAAAGCTTTTTTTGTTTAGAAGGTTATTTACTTATGAGTGTATAATATATTTAAATTATATCAAAAGAGTTTTTTTGTATTATATTCCTAATTGCATGAAATATTTAAGAATGCATTTGTGTTATATTCCTAATTGTGTGAAAGGTTTAAATTTTGATTCTCAGCTGAAACTATCAAATCTTTTTTGTTTAAAAGGTTCTTTAAATTTGTACCCCATGGACATCCACCTTTAACCCTGTTTTAACTATGTAAAAAAAAATTACATTGTACATTGGGGAAACTGGTCGTTCTATCAAAACTAGGATCCAAGAACACTTTGTTGACATAAAACATAACCGCTCAAAAACCCCTGTCTTAGCTGATCATTCAAACAACTCCAAACATCACATCTGTATTGAAAACTCCCACATTATTGCCAAATCGACCACTATTTTCATAGGAAATTTAGAGAGGCTCTAGAAATCAACAAATATCCAAATAACCTCAACCGGGATGAAAGATGTAACATCCGTGAGAATTGGATTCCCACATTAATTTCTATGATAACCCCCTCTCAATGCTAATAAAAAAAAATATTTCTCTGTTAATGTCCTAATTTTAATAATTAACATATTTTCTTAACCTAACACACCCTTAAAATGTAACCCTACCCTTAAAACTAACCTTCATCCTAACCTCCCCCTTAAAACCACAACCTTATCCAATATCCTAAATTCATTACTAATTTTATAGCAATGTCGAATCCTATTATACCTCCCCTCTTAAAAAACCTCTTCCTGATTATTAACACTCCTTTCATTAAATAACCGTGCATTCTCTATTTTATTCACTTCATTTCATTCCCTTTTCAAATTCCATTTTTAATTAACAACATTTATTTGATATACTTTCACTTTATTCAATTTTTAAATAATAATAAAGACATGATACTAAACAACATTATTAAAATAATTTACAATAAATTCATTCTCATAAATTAACTATACTAATAATAACATAACCCCCTCTAAAAAACTTTATCTTAAGTATTAAACATTCCTTACATTAAATATCAACTAACTCTTATTCACATCATTATTATTTATAACATTTAAATATAACTTCATTTTATTCAATTAACAAATAATAATAAATACATAACATTATTAAAACAAGGCTACAAGGTAGCTACTACCTGCCGCTTAGTTTAAATATAGTAATGTTGCAATGTGATACTGAAAATGTCTATGGGTAGCTATTACATGGCGCTTAGTGTAATTATAGAGATGTTGCAATTTGAATTTGAGCATGTTTATGGAGATTTGCTTTGTAATAAAGTATAGTTAAATTAAATTAAAAATAATTGTTGCAATTTGACTTAGACAAGGGCGTGCAAAAAAATTCTCAAAGTTTAAGATGACATGACTTAGACAAGTGTGACTTAGAAGCTTGAAAATCAAACAAATTATAGTTTTAGCTTTTTATTGTATGCTTTCAAGGATAAGTAAATGTCAACATCAATGTTGAACAATAAAAATCTCTTAATAAATATTTTTATTTAATATAATATAGTGAACAATAAAAATCACTTAATAAATATTTATTTAATATAATATAGGGTAATAGATATTTTATAACACTTTATATATATTATGATTAATTTAAAGATATATTTTAGTCCATCACGTTAGCAAGTTAGTGTGGAATGCCAAATATAATATCATTAAAATGTTTGTAGGTAACCGCGGCAATATGAAACCCTGTGATAGGTTTATGTATATATAGGCTGTTTGAATTCTCTGTGGAGCACGTGTTATTTAAAGCTCTGTGTAAATGGGGTTAATTGTGCTTCTGCATAGGGTTGAAATAAATCGATGTTAACTCAAAGTCATTTGAACTGTGAATATCCACTTAGTGAATTGGAGAGCTGTGTTCGAGCCTGAATTAGACTAAGGGAGGCGGAATAAACCAAGTGAAAGAACGAAATGTCGAGTAAGAGAGAAATGGAACCACCCGGAGAGCAAATAGTGAAAGTGGTTCAGAAGTCGATACCAGTGGTATCGTGCGATGAAAAGGGTGGTAAGCTCTATTTGAATTTCGAACGCGATATATGTAGTTGGGTGAAACGTGGAGGAGAGTGGTTTTGTAATAGCATTTCCATCGCGCAACTTTATGTCACAAGTTCACATATCAAATGCTTTTGCGTTAATATTCCAACTAAACCCCATGTCCAAGGTGAATTAGACATATGTTTTGGATTGTTGTACAATTAGCGGAAGACACGTGGTAGAGTAGAGTTGGATCGCCTTTTTATTTTATTTGGGCCGAGTGAACACTTGCGATGCGATTGTTTAAATTTCAATCGCAAATTTAAGTTATGCCTTCCGATTGTATGAATCACAATTTGTTTGTTTGTCGATGCGATTGGTGCAATCGCAATCACTCAATTGAAAGTTTCATTTGGTCGAGTTGAATTCCCGAACCAAAATGCTTATGGGGCGGATTTGATTTCCATATCGCGTAACATTTTGGGCGCATACCCAAAAACTTCTGGCGGACGCGATGAGATTTTATAAGCTCGTTTTAATATTTCATCTCGGGCACAAATTTATGCCCTCCGATTTTATTAATCGCAATTTGTAACGATAAAGATTATTAATGTTGTAAAATTTTGTCAAGTGAAAACAACAAGAACTTAAGCATAAGTAGTTTCCGCTATTAGAAATGAAGACTTTATTTAACGCCAATGCTAATAGAGGTGAACCAATCAAAAAAAGAAATTGTTGAGCTTACAAAAAGGCATAATAAGTTTCCCTTTGGTAAAATGATAAGTTTATACAATGCAAGCACTGTGAAGAGTGAATGAACCAATTTATACAATGCAAGTACTGGATATCAACTTAGTAAACTTCAATCAACATATAATTAACAAATGTTATTTAAAAAATTCTGATCTGATATGCAACTTAGCTATCAATTAAATAGAAGCTACACAACAATCTGTGACTTGAGATTGAAAAGAGATTTTAACTAAACCGCATGCCTAATTCTACAATGATTTTCAAGTGTGTTGAAGAGATAATGTTAAAAAAGTCAATAAATAAATAATTGTAAAATAACATCACAGTGAAGGCAAGGTAGATCTAATTTGACAACAGTTAAATCAATTCTTCCAGAAGAAAATCGTTGCTATTGGCATTATAAATACATTCAGAAGATCTTTAAATAGATTTATAGTATTTATATATATAATGTCAGATTGTAAAGACAGGTTCTATTCATTAAACATATATGTATAAAGCCTGAAAATATTTGTAAAGGGCTAATGGAAAAGCTATTTTCCTTAAATATACATATATTAAGTCTGAAAGTATCTACAAATAGGTAGAAGAAAGACTATAAATATAACTAATGATTTTTGTTTCTAAGTGTTCCGTGAAAACTTTTCTGTCATATGTGCATTTGCATGCTTTCTTGTTCTAGAAAAATGTTGCAGACATGCTGCACTTTGAGAGAGGAGAATCTGAGCAGTAAAATCTGGTACAAAAATTGAGGAGAGCTTTGGACTGATTTCTGGATTACTATGTGTTCTTGTTATAGCCAGTGTTTGTAGAAGTGCTGGGGCTGCAAAGAAGAGGGAAAAATTAGTACAAATGTTGCTATTTTGGATAGCATAATTTAAAGTGCATATATCTGAATTTTGCTTGAAAGATGAAGAATAATTAAAAGAATACCTAGCTTTGGTAGGGCTTCCGTTGCTATCAACAGATTAGATCTCGTTGTCTTCGTTGATTGTAAATGTACCATTTATTTTGAAATCGCGTAGCATATACATGGTTGCTTGTTTCTTTTGAACATAGTCTTAAAAAGACATTCCTGCTAGGTTGGGAAGTAACTGTTTCAAGAGCAATTTGTTTCTGATGCAACATTGCAAGTTGGTGTTGTTAGACTTGATTATGCAATTAAGACACTGTGAATAGGAAAAGGACAAATTTTATTGCACTTAAGGCAATTAACTGTTGTGTGCTCTATCATTGTAGAGGTTGGTATTGGTGAATTGCATCCAAGACAAACTGGTTCAAATGGTGTAGAATAAATGCTTGCAGTTATCAATGTTCCTTTTATCTATTCATAGAGGAGGACAAGTAGTATATGTCAAGATGGAAAGATATGAACAAACAATTGCATATTGAGAAGTAGACGTACTGTTTCATTTGTACTTACAGAGAATGTTGGAGGGTTCAATTTTCTAAGTTCTTCTGCTGCTTCTGCATTCAATTTTTTGATGAATGTAGCTTGCGTTGTTCAAAGTGTTCTCTCCTTGAGTTCTTTTCTGTTTGTTATGTTTTTGAATAACATAATTGGAAAATGGCCTTTTTGCAATTCTTGTTCAATTTCACTGTAGAGTGGTGCAAATGTTTCAAATAACTGCAACTGCAATAGAACACAGAAGGTTATTTTTTTTTTTTCAAAGGGAATTGAGATGTAAGATGGAACTAGCAATAGAAAAACAATGCAAAGTAATTTATGTTACTGTTGCTCTATTGTCATCAAAATTTCCATCTTTAATTTTCAATGTATATTGCAAACCAATTTTCTGTGCAGCTGTCACAACTGCAGCAATTGTTCCAATTGGATATGTTTCTGTATTTGTTGTAAGGTGTTTTATTGTTGTATCTGGAATGAATTTGTAATCTTTGCAAATCGATGGTATGTTCTGTATAGTGCTTAGTTCCGTTAGCAGCAGAATCTAATCACACTCACCGCGGTCATAATTTGTTTTAGGAAGAACTTTGAAATTTGTAATAGATATTGCTTTTCGTGGTGATATTTTTTGTTCATGTTCTTCAATGAGCTCAGTTGGTATGGACAATGTGATTTTCAGTCTAGAGAAGTTCACCATTGATGTCAAGTTCCTTGGGACTGAGGTTCCTTCGTGACTGTACAATATATGGTACAAACGAGTTCTTGATTGAATAAATGAAGGTTAGCCGACGAAAACGCGAAGTTGGAATAGACTAAGGGAGGCAGAATAAACCAAGTGAAAGAACGGAACCTCGAGTGAGAGAGAAACGGAAGCACACCGAGAGAAAACTATAAAAGTGGTTCGGAAGTCGATACCAGTGGTATCGTGTGATCAAAAGGGTGGTAAACTGTATTTGAACTTCGAACGCGATATATGTAGTTGGATGACATGCGGAGAAGAGTGGTTTTGTAATACCATTTCCATCGCGCAACTTTTGTGAATTAATGCTCGTGCATTTAAATCACGCGATATGCCTTTGGGTGCATTGGATCATTATACTCCGGGCAGTTTGGCTATGCGATGATCATTGGATCATTGGATGACAACGCGATGGCCCATCAATCGTCCGATGGAATCGTAAGTAGTCTAGTCACTGGGGGACCCAATTGAATTTATATATATGCGCTTCGTTTATTCCGAGGTCGAAAGGATTAGTTTAGAAATGAAATATTTGATGAACTGTGGAATGGATATAGTGCAATGTGTTAATAATTGGGGTTAGATGTTTAAAATGACATGTAAGTGTCGATGGGTTAAACCTTTCAATGAAGGAAAACTATAAAGAGGGGTCCCGAACATAAGCCTTGGGGTTTTCAACTAACGCATTATTAACATCCACATAATTTGAGTTGTAATGCGGGGGTTTAATAAAATGGCAAATTGTCTGCATTGAACTATGGTTAATATATGTATAGCTAGGGCCGAGCGCTTTAAGATTCACAAGCGCTTATAAATATTAAACATATTGAAGTTGATTGGTCTTAGTGTAAGGACATATGCATCGTATGGAGTTAAACCATTAGCTATAAGATGAAGCTTCCACATTCATATTTGACCTACCCAGATCGACGTACAATAACTATAGTTGCAGGGTTGTTTAATTTGGGATCTTTAAATAAAAATTTATGTCACAAGTTCGCATATCAAATGCTTTCACATTAATATTCCAACTAAAACCCATGTCCAAGGTGAATTAGACATATGTTTTGGATTTTTATACAGTCGGCAGAAGACACGTGGTAAAATTGAATTGGATCGTGTCTTTGGTGCAATCACAATCGCTCAATCAGCAGTTTCATTTGGTCGAGTTGAATTCCGGACCCAAAATGCTTATAGGACGGATTTGCTTTCCATATTGCGTAACACTTTGGGCCCGTACCCAAAAAATTCTGGAGGACACAATGAGATTTTATAAGCTCGTTTTAATATTTCATCGCGGGCACAGTCAGCAGAAGACACGCGGTAAAATAGAATTGGATCGCGTTTTTTTTTTTTGGGCCAAGTGAACACTTGCAATGCGATTATTTAAATCACAATTGCAACTTTAAGTTATGCCCTCCGATTGTATTAATTGCAATTTGTTTTTTTGCTGATGCGATTGGTGCAGTCGCAATCGCTCAATTGGAAGTTTCTTTTGGTCGAGTTGAATTCCGGACCCGAAATTCTTATAGGGCGGATTTGATTTCCATATCGTGCAACAGTTTGTGATGCGATTGTTTAAATCGCAATTGCAGATTTAACTTATGCCCTCTGATTGTATCAATCACAATTTGTTTTTTTTTCCGATGCGATTGGTGCAATCACAATCACTCAATCAGAGGCTTCATTTGGTCGAGTTGAATTCCGAACCCGAAATGCTTATAGGGCAGATTTGATTTCCATATCGCGTAATAGTTTGGGCTTGTACCCAAAAAATTCTGGCCGACGCAATGAGCTTTTATAACATTTCAGAGCCTCTCGATAAGAGTGATGTACCAGCCCCTTAAAAAAATATTAAAATACGTACTCGAAAGGTTATTGAAAAGATTTGCTGAACAAAGTTCGTATCGAATTTGCAATAAAATCTCAAATTTAACATCCAATAGAATCAACGAAAAATAAATTAAAATAATTAAAATAAATAAACAATATTAAATCTTATAGTTCAACCATGGCAAAAATAAGAAATTTTTGAAAAGAAGCCCAATTAATGTCGCAATCAGGAAAAACCTGATGCGTAGTGACTTGCAGCGGCAGGTATAATAATAACATAATATTAAATAAATTTGAAATCAACCATGTTTAAAATTAAAATCAGGACATAAATATTAATCATTAATTTTATAACTCATTTATAACCTTGTCGGCTCAAAACCTTTTTCTATGCCAACCTTTACCTATTTATTGATTTTCTCTAGATCAATTTTTCTCATTTCTCTTTATCTTGATAACGAACCTCGGTAGATGGTTCAAAATGTTGATAGAAAGGTCTACTTAATGCGATGGATCTGGAAAACACACCACTACGAAATATAGATTACAAAAGTTTGAAATCTGAAAAAATTGTATTATAGTTGCAACAAACATTTTTTTTTCTATTCTTACATCTCCTATATGAACAATTTCCTATTTCAATTATACATACCAATTAGTTTTCAGTGGAAAAAATGAAAATGCAACTCTAGATTTTAACAAACAATCTGTTACCAAAATGGTAGTTGCAGAATGCCTAGTCTCTAAAGAATACTCAAAACACTAGTTTAAGAATGGCTAGTTTCTTACCTTCAAAATGTGCGATTCATGCCTTCCAATTCGCCTAAGATATGCCTACATCTCGCATATATTTTTCTATCAAGCCTTGTAAACAAATGAGTAGTAGCCGCAAAAAGAAAATACTCCAAAAATTTGAAAGATTACCAAAAAAAAAAAAAACGTAAGTAATTACCCATGAGTGTTTTTTATTCAAAATAGTGATTTTTTTTCAAATGACTATCGAAAACATATATATATATATAATATATATATATATATATATATATATATATATATATATATATATATATATATATATATATATATATATATATATATATATATATAATAATAATAATAATAATAATAATAATAATTACTATTATTATTTTTTTTTTCCAGGGGAAAGAAAAAACGTTGTTTTATTATAAAATAGTACAAAATCCAGTTACATTTTACTACATATATTAATCCAGATATATGTAAGACATTCTTCAGATGGTGAAAGCCATAAAAATACTTAGATCAGCTTGGCTCCCTTATAAGCAGCAGTACTATGGATACACAGTCCATATTATGACCAATACATAAAACCAAAAAGTGTATAAGCTATAAATGTTCCATACATATGGAGCTACTTATGAATAACACAAGAGGTAGGAGTGGTAGATCCGTAGTAAACATAACCCCAAAGATGCGCTGCGCTTATGTGCTTCCCTGAAAAATAAAAATGGATAAGGTCACCATACTTCATGAAATAGCAGGTGCAATCCAAGGAGCTGAGTTATAAAGCAACAATATTGGAGAATTGAGTAGAATCTGGCTTGCTTGTTGTGTCAAAATAAACAGGGTCGCTTGCAAGTGTATGAGGTACCAACTCCATATGAATATAACTTGCAGGCTCACTTGCAAATGAGTGAAAAAAACAAAAAAAAATTAATTGCTCCGGCTCGCTTGATATGACAAAAAACAAGCTCGCTTGTAGGTGTGTGAGTTACCAGCTCCATATGAATATGACGTGTAGGCTCGCTTGTAGATGAGTGAAGAAAACAAAAATACTAAGGCAGAGGGACCACGTAAGAGTCCACCTCGACTGAATTCCTGATAAGAGATATATGGAAGATACCAAATTGTGCTTCTAGGCCCTTCTTTGAGAGAGAGTCAACTCTTGTGTTGTTCTCCCCATAAATGTGTTGCAACATAAATGAATGGAATTTTTAAAGGATATACCAAATGCGTTCAGTCCATCCACTAAGCAATAGATCCTGCAAACGATTCTTTCCAATGATCCCATCAACGATGAGTTTAGAGTTTCCATAAATGTGAACATGCATAATATTAAGATGATAAGCGACCCTAATCCCACACGATAACACCATGATCTCAGCCTTATTTTTGGATCCAGGACCACCAATCCAATATATATGATAATGCTCCTCAGCCGATAGCTTGATCCATGCCCCACAGCCACATACATCATCCTTTTGTGCCCCATCAAAGTATATTGCAGGGAGATCAATATGGTGGGGGCACCCCCTTACAGACATGTCAACCACTGTATATACAAGATGAGTACGATCCCCCAACCATCTCATGATATTTCAATGAATCCTTGAGATATCTATAGGTATATATTGGAAAATTAAACAATTTATGGCACACCAAATCTCTTAGAAAACAAAAAAAGGAAGAGATTGATGAGTACCTTTGGAAGCACCCCACACTAGAATGGTCTGCATACAAAAAATGGGTCTCCAAAGAGGGTCCCCCAGGAGGGCAGTGTACAGTCACTAGATCAATAGAGTAGTCTTACATGAAAAAAATAAATGGTCAACAGACTCCTCCTGTACGAGACATAAAGGACATCTCCCTGGACCCTGATAACCCCGCTTGTTGAGGGAATCCCAAGTGAGAATTTTCCCTTTCCATAATAACCAAACAAAAAGCAAAATATTAGTAGGTATATTCCATTTCCATACCCAATGAAATAGAGACAAGGAATGATCCACTTTCTGCTCCTTTAATATATGCAGATATAATTCTTTTACCTCAATACTACCATCCATTTGAGTGCCACTCTAGATAATTTTGTCACCTACATTCCTATAAGAGAAACCAGATGCTTGAAGTAACCTTTTATAACTGTCCCATGTATCAACATCTATTCCCTATAATCCAATCATCTGGGTCGATCTCCAAATCGATGCTCCAAGTTCCCAATTTAGAGATGAGATTTGAGACATAAAAAATACCTCATTTATGCGATGAAGTAAGACAGGGTCCATCATGTCTGTCCCAAATAAGCCTAATAACCTGTCAGATCCCAAAAGAATCTTATTCCCATTGCCAAAATGCCAGACCAATATTCTCCCCAGGATTTTTATGACTTTCGATAAGCTTCTCCAAATCTGCGATGTTCTGTTTGTGGGCCACATTTTGCCGAGATACAGATAGTGAAATGGGTCTCCCTTTATGTATTTGAAAAAATAGATCATAGACCATGCCCCCTTTCCATTTAGTATTCTCCACAAAGATTTAGTAAGTAATGCATTCGAGAAGCTACGAAGGTCTAAGATGCCCCATCCATCGAATTTCTTTGGTTTGGAAATATGAGATAATTTGCAAAGGTTTATTTTCTTGCGCTCAATCCCTCCATCTCAGATAAATTGAGATATAATGGAATTCAGTTTACCAACTATATAAGCCGATAAATAAAATAGGTGGGTCCAATATACCATGAGTTGAGATAATATTGCTTGAACCAATATGAATCTTCCCCCTAGTGAGAGCAGTTTGTTTGTCCACTTCATGATTTTATTTCTGAACCTGTCTACCAACCATAGCCAGTCACAGTTTTTGTATGCACATGGCTTGAGCATAAAGCCCAAGTAGGTAAGGCTTGACATAATATGACTCGTTCCTACTCCAATGAAACCAACGATGAAATTTATTTCATCCACATCTCCCGAGTCATATAGTATGATGGATTTCCTTTTATTAATGCAAAGTCCCATAGCAGCACCAAAATGAGTGAGAATGAAGTGCATATAAAACCACTGGTTCCTAATTAGCTTTCCAAAAACCAGCAAATCATCAATGAAGAGAGAGTGTGTAAGGCATACCGAAGGAGAGAAGGATAGATCTTAAAAATTGCCCACATTTTTTTCCATCTTCAATAGATTACTGAAGCCATCCATAATGAGAATAAAGATAAGCGAGGATAAGGCACATCCCTGCCTTAGGCCTCGACCAACCAGGAAAAAAAAAGTTGGTAAACCATTAATGAGGAAAAAATATCAAACTGAGCTAATACATGCCATAATCCATCAGATTGATACCATAGATAAACCCGCCTTTAAAAGAGAAAGCTTGATAAAGGACCAATGAATAGAGTCATATGCTTTGTGCAGGTCAATCTTCATAATAAGAGCCTCCTGGTTGTGTTCATGTATCATATGCATTGCTTCTTGTGCAATAGCCACAACATCATGAATCGATCTTCTTTTTAGAAACCCATATTGTTCGGCAGATATGAAGTTTGATAAAACCCCTCTGATACAATTAGCAATGATTTTTAATGAAATCTTGTATAATACATTACTTAAAGAAATAGGCCTATATTCATAAAAGGAAATGGGATCAGAAGTTTTTGGAATCATGGCCAGAAAGGTTGAATTCATGTTCCCATTAACAAAACCTCGCACCCGAACTTTTTCAACCAAAAAATGCAATTCATCCACCAGAATATCATAGAAATGCAGGAAAAACTCAACTGGCCAACCATCGGGCCCCAGGATTTTGTCATGGGCGAAGGATTTTAATACTTCCTCAATCTCCCCTTTTGTAATGGTATTCTCCATATTCTCGTTTGATGACTGATCAAACATTCGTGGCATTTGTCCAAGAATCCACTTCTGACATTGAGAGTCAATCTCCATTTTTTCTTGTAAAAATCAGAAAAATACCTGATAGCCTCCTGTTGGATTTCTTTAGTAGTGTGTTTTATTGTCCCATCCGGAGCCTTAGTCTTCCAAATATAATTTTTGTTCTTGCACCCATTTGCACATTTTTGGAAGAAACTTGTGTTCAAATCGCCCTCAGAGGGATATGGAACACTACTTGCAGAAGGCTATGGAACACTACATGCAGAGGGATATGGAATACAAGCGAGGCGATTCAAAGCAGTCAATTTTTTTTTGGCAAATGACTATTGAAAACATGTGCTTTTTTTCCTACTTGTAGAGGGTTATGGAACACTACATGCAGAAGGATATGGAACAAAAGCGGGCCGCAAAAGCGATACAGTGACATGAACGACTACTAAAAATGGTTATGATCTCATTGTTATACAGTTAAACAAAAAACGAGTTTGGTATAGTGAAACAAAAATGTTTTTATTTTATTTTATTTCCGTTTGATTTCACTCATTATGAAAGCAATCGATGTTGAGCATTACCCATGTACGACGCATCCATCGATAAATCTTGCTTTCAAAATGAATGTCTATCCCACTAATTTGTCGCCACAGTCCACCTATTTGTGCATTAATATATTTATGTAAATTACTTCTAAATAGTATTGATTTACCACTATTTTATATTTAAAAATTTACTATTGAATAATTCCCTGTGTATAATATGTTGATTAGACATAACAAGTTTAATAAGGACAAATAATAGCAAATGTGACCACTACAGGAACAATTTTTTTTTTTTTTTAATTAAATCCTCCAAAGTTATGTCTTACACCAGTTGGGTGGGAATAAAATAGATGGCAGGAGCTGATAGTTCCATAGCTTGAGAAATTGACTCACCCATTTTGTAAATTACTTCTAAATGATATTCATGTACCATTGTGCAATCTATGGTGGGAGATTAATGGGTGTTCCTGTTGTTGTTGTGTTTAACTGCCCCTGGTCTGGTTCCTGGCTACTTATACAATGTGTTGAGGAATTAGCGACTGCGGCACATCTATGTTGGAGAATATACACTCTTGTGGTAGTGGAAATCCATGTCATGAAGCTTTGTCTGGATGAGAGTTACATGGATAATGCTGCAGGGATGGTACTGGGATTCATGGTGGTTGAACAACACCACATGAATTCTGGTGCTCACTCTTCTCTGTCGGTGAATACTACCGCCGAAACACGGTGACCGTATTTTTTCACGACCGGGCATTTTTAAAATTCTTGATAGGGAAGTTTTTATAGCATCATTTATCACCAACTTATACTTGATGATTTATACATTGGCCTTGGGCAACCATTCCCTTCAGACTTGGACATATCTCTCAAAAAACAATATCTTAAACCCCATACGCGACTCTGCCTAGACTTTTCCGCGTATATACGTGAGTCCATACATAAAGAACTACGTATGCCATTTAAATCATTAAAAAAAATATATATTTTCCCTATTTTAGAGGCAGGGTTTATGGTTGTTCCAGTAAATTAACCACCCCAGCCCGCGACCTAACTGTTCCTAACTATAAAAGCTAATTTGAGGGAGTATAAAATCCCCTCAAGGGAAAGGCCTAAGGGAGGAAGAGAGAGAGAAATATAGATATTATACATTGTTGGAGCCCTATCCAAGTCTGATATATTTCAGTGCCTCCTGCACTTCCCAGATATTTGCAGGAAACCCTTGTTTCCTTTAGATGCTCACCACCCTATGTGACATCCATTGTGCATTATCCTTGGAATAAATCTTGAGAAGCTAGGGCTGGATAGATCCAAAGGATGGTATGCTCAAAGGCCGTAGCAGATTTCAGGTGATCTCTCCACGTTTATTTACTGTACATGTCATTAATAATAGAAGAGCCATCTTGTTCCTGATGTTTACATGTCAATAATATTTTATACATGTGTAATGATCATCAATTGAACATTTAATCTTGTTTTTATGATGTTATGCATGATTTTCACTAACAACTAGAACATATATATGCTGTACAACTAGGATTTTGTGTTCATTCTTTGCTGATTTGTAGATTAAGGAGCACAAATTGTTGTAGGGGGTTTGCACCCTGCGGGATCTACTTCAACCGAGGGATATCCGGGTAAGGTCTGCAACCTGTAGATTCTAGTTATTTGCATAGAAGTTGGTTTAGTGAGTCCTTCTTGTAATGATATGCCCCTAATCTGTGAAGGTTCATCAACCCAAGACCTTTAGGGTAACATTTCCCAAAACAAAAATGGCGACTCCACTGGGGATCACATTCTTGTGATTTCCCATTTGGGTTGTTTTATCTGCCTTGTAGGTTCCTGACAGGTTTTATCACTTTTTACAGTCTAGCAAGTCTTTTTTCAATCAGACAGAAGACATGGTCCCTTGATCAGGCTTGACTTTTTATTTTTTCCTTGTCTTTATCTTCATACATAGATTTTTCTTTGCACAGTCGTGTATGCCTCCTGTTTTTTCCATAGGGACCCGCGTATATGCGAGTTTCCTTGGTTACAGTTGTGTATACATGCTAGTTGCACACTGTAAAATCGCGTATGGTTGGAAAAATTTGAAAATTTCAGTTTTCAGCCTCTATAGTATTTTCTGTCTATGTTGAAGCATTCCTGTGGTGGTTTTAAGGTCTATGGACAGTGTCTAGGGTGATTTCATATTCCTTTCTCTCTTGTTTTTGTGAAAACATAGCCATTTGGTGAATTGCCTTGTTTTGTGTGTTTGCAATTGCGGCTGAAGCAACGAGATCTTTTCCTGAAGTTCTTGGCTGTTCTGACCTATTAGAACAATTAGCCTCTGCTTGTTTTCTCTTCTTAGCCCTATGCATTACTTCACTTACGGTTTTTTCCTCCTTGGTTTATCTTGGTTTTTTTGATTTCTTGGACTCGTCTTGTTGTGAATCTTGAAGAATCTCTTTTTGGTTTTTTGAGTATTTGTTCGTTGCAATATTGCGCTACTGTGCTGAATCAATTGATTGAGTTTCTTGGTTATTTTTTCTCATTTAAGTCTTGCTACGAAAGTAGCACAGTTGGCTTGAGCACTTTTGAAGCCTCTGTTGAGACTCATTTGGCTTGATTCCGGTTTTTGGGTAGTTTTTGTTTTGTCTTCTTGAAATCCCTTTTCTTCCATTATAAGTAAAAAAGCCCAAAAACATTTTGTGTTTTCCGTAGCTTTTTCTTTCTGTTTGTTTTTACGTTTTCATTACATCTTTTGAAGCTTTTTGATTGGTTTCTAGTCTTTGGTTCTTGGTTTGATTGTGGAAAAAGTATTATTTTTCTTTCACTCTTTTGTATCAAGTGCATTTTTGGCATTCTTATGCATAGGAGTTCTGTTTGGAATTGGCCTTGTTTTATGTCAAAAAGTGATCGAACCATTGTCTTGTTAGGGATTTTATTTTTGCTTATTTAGAATTAGCATCTTAGGATTTGAATATCATTGGTAGTTTGCATTAAATGCATTTGAGCATTTTAGTATTTTTTCGTAACCTTCTGTATCATGTGAAGTGTGAGTTTCTGAAAAGAAAAAACAAAAGTTTTTATTTATTAGTTTTGTAGAACCCATGTAGAGATCACTTTTCATCGAAAGGAAATTTTTGCAATTGCATGTAACAAGGTTTTCATTGATTTCTTCTGCATCATAAAACACCATCAGTTTCACTTCCATGTTCCCTTGACTTAAGTAACAACCAATTTAAAATGAGCGATATCATTAAAAGCAAATAGAAGTTTTTGTATCATTTTCATTAATCATACACCAACTAGCTAGGTTTTAGGGCCTTGGATTAGGCGAGTGGAGAGTTAAATCTCCAAGGCCGCTCAAATGGTTAAACATAGAAATTTTATTAACGAGTGAAATCCAACACCGTTAAGTGGACTAGAAAGCTCTCCTCTAGAGAGTCAAGCACGAGGGATAGTGTAGGCATAGAAGAGAAATACCCCCTCTCTTATTTGCTCAATCTTGACCTACGACCGTTCCGCCCAGTTGTCAATATGGATTGGTGCCCTTAGTTTCCTATCCTAGGGACCACACAGGTGACTGCAGGGGGGAATACCCATGGTACCTGAGACAGACGTTGCATCACTTCCATTAGTACTTCTGGAAGGCGCCCTTACGAAGCTTGGGGACTTGCACCGGCAAAGGATGTTGTTAGGAGGTCAGCGTAACTGTTTCTGTTACCTTCACTAGTAGGACTGGGGTGTAATTATCCCAGAATATTCTCGGAAGGTCCTATTATTTCGCTGTCTTGTATTTTGGTGTCTGGTCCTAATCACCTGGAGCGGAAATACTTGAGAGCTGCTTGCCTGACTGTATCTTAGGAAATTTTTAGAGTGTGTTCTTTGCACCTAGATTGCTTAGCTTCATATATTTTTTGAGTCTAAATTTAATCTCTTAAAGTGGCTAACTGATCACCTCATCGATCGAGGAGGCTTCGTGGGTTGTCTCCTGTGAGTGCCAAGCCTTCTTCAAGAAGGTATAGGAGTAATTCAGAGGGTGATTTTCACCCGGTGGTTTCGAATGCAACGGAGGGAGATCCTCCGTCGGGACTTGTTGTTTCTGTGGGTGGTTCTGGTGTCAGTGTCAGTATAGAGAGGAGTGCTCCACTCATCTCTAGAGTTTTATTTCCAGTAGAAGAAGTAGAAATAAAAGAAGTACCTTAGCTTCCTGAGTATCTTCCATCTCCTCTTCCTGCTAGTTATCCTTACATTATTTAGTACATCAGACCCGAGTCTCAGAGACCAGAGATTCCTTATCTGTCATATTCCTTTCTTTCGATGGCCACCACTGGAAACATAGTTTCGGCTGTGAACACTACAAGCGTTCAGACTCCTCTTTTAGTTGAAGGAGGGGGCACTATTTTTATATATCTGCGATTGCTTCTAGTGCTGCTATGTTTGGCTCTGGAAACACCCAAGCACATGCTTCTCAATCTGGTCCCTTTTCTTATGGAATGCCCACTAGTGGAATTCCATATTTCTCCTTTTCTGCTACTCCAGTTGTCTCCACACCCATTCCTTCTATGGCTAGTGTTTCAACTTTGTTTCAAGGGTTCCCCTTTGGAAGTGGGCACATCCCTCATTAAAACCCTTCCTTAGGATCCTTACCATTTTCCTCTCAGACTCAAGGTTTCAATCCTTTTTCGGCAGGTCAAAGTACTTCTCTAGCTTTTTCTCCATTTGAAAATGCTTGGAACCCTTACCAAGGGGTTTCCTCTTCATTTACTACCTCATTTGGAGGGAATGGTCCTATGTATAGTAACTCTATGTTGGTGGGGGGGGGAGGGGGGGTCCTTCTCCGAATGTTGGGTCACAAGGATTTTCTTATGGCCCAGAATTCTCTATGAAAAAAATCTGGCAACTTGGTGCCTCAACAAATCCAGGTTATTCTTTTCAGAATGTGGGGAATCCTTCCTATGGAGGATGGAATTCCCAGGCTCCTCCTCTCTTACCATTTCTGGCAATGTTAAACTTGCCAAATCTATCGAAATTGACTAACAATCCTATTTGGTATAATCTGGGTTGGCCTCTGGTCCCCACCAAGCTCCCCTCAGACATTCCAAAGTTTGAAGGGAAGACTAGTGAGGATCCGACAGTCATATCACCACTTTCCATTTATGGTGTTCCTTGAACTCCCTGATCGACGACTTGATTAGGTTGAAATTATTTCAAATAACCTTATCTGGAAATGCTTCCAAATGGTATATTGAGTTAAGTGGAGGTAGTTTTTCTACTTTTGGAGACTTTGCTACCATGTTCTTAAATCACTTTTAGTTACCTGTCCGTTATGACACCGGGACTGACCTCTTGGCCAATTTTCAGTAGAACAAGGCAACTCACATTTCTGACCATATTCAGGAATGGCGAAGAAGGAAGAGGATCATTAAAGCCCAGGTTCTGAATGAATTCCTTCTTAAGTGATTTTTGAAATATTTACAGCTAGAAATTCCTAAGGATGTATCCCTTTCACGGGTATTTTATGAAGAGTAGGCTATTTTTAGGGCTCAACAATTAGAACTGATTTGTTCTAAGTCTGGAGCCCTTAACAAAAATTTTCCAGATGCTCCTCTCTCCAAATTAGACTTAGCCAAAACTAAACCTGGTCCTCATGGTGATGGGCTTATCGGTTTGATTGATAACGGTGCAACTAACCTGCTAAGTCAATTGCAACAATTTTCTATAAAATCTGCTTCTTCTGGTCATGCTGTGCCTTCAGTGTCAACTCCTTCCCAGTCCTTGGCAATTAATGTTGTACAAAATTCCAATCCTAAAGGAAATCAACAATCCGATGGGAAGAAGAAGGGACGGAATAACAAGAAAAAGGACAAGGATGAGAAGGGGAATGTAAACAAATCCAACGATCACGTTGGAGAGGGTAAAAAGGATAATAAAAATAAAGTTAAATTTCCATGCAAATTGTGCACTGGAGATCAACTTACACACCTTTTCCCTAAAATTAAAGATGCACAACACTTGTTAGCCCAAGAGGGTTCTTCTAGTTCCCCAGGCTGTCCTAACAAACCCTTTTCCCCAAGGGTAGCAATTAGTAGCTGGCGCGAATCAAAATACTGGGGCTTCCTCTGGGGGCAACCAAGAAGGGGAAAATACATTAAACATATACATGATGAGTGCTCACACAAATATCGCTACAAGATATCATGATTATGGTGAAGCTGAGTCTTCGAAAGCCAAGGGTGCTATTGATAGTACTGAGCCACTTCATATTACTAGGCCGACTATTGAGCCTATACCTTGGATGCCGAAAGGGTCTTCAAAACGTTCGAAAATCAATCCTAATGCCAAGGCTGCCCAGAACTACTCGATTGTAGAAGATCTGGCTCAAAGTCCTTGTGCTATGTCCGCGTTAGAGGTGCTCCAGTCTTGTCCAGCTCAGCAGAGTGCTTTGCTCACTACTATTGGGGATGTTGATCCAAAGAATTATCTTATGATCACATTTGATATGTCAAATTTTAAAAAGGGACTTCCTCATCATATGAATTTCCATTTCAGGTCGACTTACCGAAAATATAATATCTTTTGAACAATCGTAGATGAGGGTGCTTCCACGTGTGTAATGTCTCTTGCATGCTAGAAGGGTATTGGATCTCCCACAGATGTTCCTTCAGCCACTCTTCTAACTGCGTTTGATGGTCATTCTCACAGGCCGCATGGTATTTTTTTAGCTTTTCCCATCTGTATTGGGGGCAATATTATTAATATCGAAGTTGAGATAGTTGATGCAAGCTTAGACTATAACCTTCTATTGGGGAGAAACTGGATCTATGAGATGGATGTGATATCATGCTCATTATTTCGTATTGTTTGTTTCCCTCACGAAGGGGGAATCCTCATAGTTGACCAACTGGATTGTTCTCCTGTAGATCCGAATGCATCTTCTGACTCAACCATTCCTTTGGTGAAGGATACCAAGCCACCTGTTGAGAATCTGGGGGTTGGAATGTACACTTCTTTGATGGGTAATTTTGATCTTCTGCCTCCTTCTGTTCATATCAATGCTATTTCATCCTCTAGGGCTCCTATTAGAAAAGAATTGTTCAGAACTCATTATTTTTTGGATCCCTGGACGTTACCTTCTCCTACCTCCACATTAGCGGAAGGTCAAGTAGGTGGAATGGCATTTCCTATGTCTGCAGCTGAGATTACTTATAGCTCTATTGTTGACTCTGCAGATTCCATTACAATTTCTATTTCACTAGAGGAATTGGATGGAGATGTGGCCCCGGCTCGGACTCTTAGTTCATCTTTGGCTCAGGATTGCCTTGTTCGTTATTCCGCTTGAAAAGCCATCTTGAAGAAATAGATAGTTGTAGAGAAATTTGTGGGATGGTGCATCATCCGGTCTTACTTTCTCCAGAACTGCAAAGTTGAATCAGGATTTTCCCAGCCCCTCCCCGGTCTTACGGTCATTCACTGGTCACGAACCTTTTAGCACCGGCCACGGAGTTTTTACAGAAGGGAACATGAGCGTGATTTCTCCTGTGTACGATAGAACATATCCGAGAATCCCAACATTAAAGAAATGTCTTCATGGTGCAAATGTTCCTAAAGAGATTCAAATTTATAGGTCTCTTTAGAGTTTAGATGAGAATGTGTTTTCACACCACTCTTATGAAGTTACGGTATGGATCCATCTATCATCCAACATGAGATAAAGGTATATGAAAATGCTAAGCCTATCAGGTAAAAGCTTCGTCCGTTCAACCCTAGGAAGGCCGCAAATATCAAAGTTGAGGTGGAGAAGTTGCTAAAGGCAGGGTTCATTTACCCAGTTCCTTTGACTGTGTGGGTTTCAAATCCAGTTCCCGTGGATAAGAAACAAGGAACAATTCGAGTTTGCATCGACTTCAGAGACCTAAATAAAGCATGTCCTAAAGATAACTACCCCACACCATTTATAAATCAGATTATCGATGAGTGTGCGGGGAATGAGATTTTCTCCTTCATGGACGATTTCTCTGGATATAATCAAATTACTATTTATCCTGAAGATCAACATAAGACTGCATTTATTTTTCCCTGGGGTACCTTTGCTTACAAGAAAATTCCTTTTGGCCTTAAAAATGCTAGAGCTACTTTTCAGCGGGCCATGTCTTACGACTTCCACAACATCAAACATATTATTGAGGCATATTTGGATGATTTAGCTGTTCGTTCTCGTAAGAGAATTGATCATCCTTCTCACCTCTGTCAAGTTTTTGAACGATGTCGACATTATAAAATCCGGTTGAACCAGAACAAGTGTGTTTTCACTATCACACCCGGTCGGTTGTTGAGATTCATAGCGTCTACGGAGGAGATTAGGGTAGATCCCTTCAAGGTTGAGGAAATACTTTAGTTGCCTCCCCCGTCTTCAATTCGTCAACTTCAAAGTCTGGAAGGAAAAGCTAATTTTCTGCATAGATTCATCGTAAATTATGACGAGATTACGAAAGGATTTATGAGATTATTAAACAAAGGAGTTCCATTTTTTTGGGATGACTTTGCTGAACGCTCATTTGATGCTTTGAAAAAAGCATTGACCTCTGCTCCTTTATTGAGTCCACCCAATTATAGCAAGGATTTCCTCTTATATCTCACGACAGCAGAATTTACCATTGGTATGGTTTTGGTTCTAGAGGACAATGCTCTTTCTGAGCATGTTATATAATACCTTAGTCGAGGCTTGGTAGGACCTAAACCCCGATATTATCCGATAGAGAAGCTTGGTTTAGCAGCTGTGCATGTTGTTCAACGGCTCAAACATTATATTCTTCTATGCAAAACTTATGTTTTGGAAGAAGTCAATCCATTTTAGTTTGTTCTCAATAGGCTAGTGATTGGGGGCAAATACAATCGATGGATTGTGATTTTGCAGGAATTTGATCTTGAGTTTATGTCTGCCAAGTCCAAGAAATCATTAGTTTTTTCATAATTGATTTCTGAGTTGCCCTGTGCAGAAGAGATTGTTTATGACGAATCTTTTCCTGATGAACATATTTTTCTCATTTCTTCACAGGATCCTTGGTATGGGGATCTCATAGTTTATCTCCAAACTGAAAAGTTTCCCTCAATTTTTTCGAAATATGAGCGTCGAAAGTTACGTCACTTAGCCAAAATTTATTTGATTATTGGTGACACTTTATATCGTCGCGGTGTTGATTCAATCCTTAGGTGCTACTTAACTCTTGAAGAAGATGAGGTTGTGCTGAATGATTGCCACAGTGGAGCTTGTGGTGGTCATTTATCTCAGTTTGTTACAACCCAAAAAATCTTGCGTCCAGGATACTTTTGGCCTTTGATTTTCAAAGATTGTATGGAATCAGTCAAAAGGTGTCATCCGTGTTAGGTTTATACTCGAAATATGTGTGCTCATCCAGCTCCGCTCTTTGTTGTCATTACTGTCGGACCCTTTACAAAGTGGGGTATTGATTTTAATACTTGTAACCTGCCTTCGGCTAAACGTCACAAGTAAATTATCGTAGCTATAGACTACTTCATGAAGTGGGTTGAGGCTATGCCTACTTTTGGGAATGACGGTGAGACAACAACTCTTTTCCTCTTCAATCAAGTCATTTCTCGCTTTAGTATTCCCAAAGAGATTGTCACTGATCATGGTAGTCACTTTCAGAACAACATGATGGCTGAATTGGCTCTGAAATTAGGTTTCCGATAGGAGCATCCGTCTCCTTATTATCCTTAGGCCAATGGGAAAGTTGAAGCTGTGAACAAATTCTTGAAGACAATTCTTCAACGGACTATTGATAAATCCAGATCCAATTGGAATATTATGCTGTATCCTGCACTTTGGGCATACCAGATGTCAGTCAAAACTGCAACTGGTTTTACTTCGTTTCAACTAGCTTATGGGTTGGAATCTATATTTCCTATTGATTGCAAAATTCCCTCTCTTGAGTTAGCCGTTGAAATTCTTCCTGACACTTCTAGTCTCGAAGAATGCCTCCTTCACCTTGAACATCTTGATGAGTAGCGTCGAGATGTAGCTACGATGAATGAGGCACATAAGAAACGGGTAAAGGTTCAGTACGATAAGGCGGTCAAACCTAGGGTATTATCTGAAGGTGACCTTGACTTGGTTTATGCCCAAGAGAAGGATGCCTTGGGGGCAGGTAATTTTAAATCCATGTGGTATGGCCCCTTCATCGTTAAAAAGCTCCTAAAGAAATGAGCTTATGCCTTGATTGATTTTGACAAAAATGAGTTAGTGGAGCCCAGAAATGGGCTCTATTTGAAAAAGTATTATGCTTAGGCTTTGGCCTAGCATATTGCTTTGTTGTATATATTTTTGTTTTTGTACATATCTAGGTTTTAGATTTTGTGGTGTGATTTTGATGAATTTGATATGCTTTGGCAGGTGTTATTGGATGGCATGAGTCACTTTGGTTTCACCAATGGTGCTAGTAGACATACCCGGAACTTAGCTTCCGCGGCTTGGGTACTCCATTATCCATCCGGTCAGTTGTTAGTATCAAGAGGTGTCTGCATTGGTCTTGCTTAGAAGTACGTAGCAGAATACACTGCAGTGATTAATCTATTCTCGGAGGCAATATCCTTGGGTGTTGATTCGTTAGTAGTTTTCTTGGATTTGCAGCTGAACAACACATATCGGGTCCGAGACCCATTTTTGCATCGATTTTTTTTTAGGGTACGTTTGTTACAAAGATCATTTCAATTTATAACATTCATTCCTATTCCTCGAGCTGATAGTTGGATGGCAGACTTATTGGCTAATCAAGAAATTGACTGGCATATTAATCATTCAATACTTTAAAACAATATATCAAATACATCATACATTTTCATACATTTGAGCCATCACATCATATAAATCGTTGTATATATATATATAGTCATAGTGTTAAAAAATATACAAAATCTAGACCATCATTTCCTACAAAATTAGGGCTTATGCCCGATTATGTCTATCATAAAAAAATATTACAGTCATTCGATAACATCTATAAAATATACTCCTGAGGTCCCTGCCCAACATTTTTGTTCCTATAGAACATAATGGCAGTTGCTACAAGGCGGAATAACCACACCCAGTCTTGTGGTACTCCTACCACCTGTCACTGGATAGCCTCTGGTAGGTCCTCTATAGCAGCCATAGGCACTTGGAAAGTTAAGCTCTCCAAGTTCCTCTATACGACATGGAGTGTTCTACCAAGGTCTTCAGCGTTTGCCTCACCTCTGCGATGCTTGTGCCTTGGGTACCCTTCAGGCCTGATTGGTCCCATGTCTGCATCATGATCATCATAATTTTTTAAGTCATTTAGTCCAATCAAAAACATTTTTTCATTTTCATATTTTGAAAAAACATAAAAATCACATAATCAAAAAATAAAAAATGTGATCTCACTGGTTGCGCCCCATGCTGCACTAGGTGGCAGGACTAGATCTGGATCAGCATGAAAATCCATCCCAGCATAGGGATAATCTTGCACTGCGATGACTTGTTCCTCCCACCATTGGAAGAACTCATCATCCCAAGTGGTTCGGGGAACTTCACTTCCCCGTAATCTCTTCAGCAGATCTGCCCACCGGGCTATTCTTGGATCTCTCGGGCTTTTGATAGTTGAGATGACTTTGGACCAAAGCCCTGGGACCCTCTCAAAGAAGAATGTCAGCAAGATTGTACCATACCCGAAAGGTTTGGTCTTTTCTTTCCGGATTGAAGTCAACTATCTCTTCATATTGCTTAGTAAGGCTGTGCACCAATCAAAGAGATGAATCAGACATTATACTGCTATGCTCATTTGTGTCCTAGAATCCGGATGCAAAGAAGTAGATCTTTCTACTCTGCCAATAGTAAAGAGAAGGATCTTCATGTATAAATCCTTCAAATATCTAATAGGAATCTGAGTTCCTACCTTTTGTGCATCCTCTATGCAGTAGACTTGGATATAATCCTTCATAGTAAGCCCTCCAACAGGCTTTCCGTGCAAGTCTACTGGGTCTCCTCTCCGAGAGAGTCCAGTGATGAAGTATATATCTTCCACTTCTATGTGTATTGGCATGTGATCAATTATGAAGAAGTGTCCTTCCGGTTCCCAATGATCAACTAACATTTTAAGCAACCGTACATTGCTTTTCATATTTGGCATTTGAGAAACTTGAGCAATCCACAATTTCGGAGAATATCTAACGAAGTTTGGTCTTCCATCACTTCATTGTCAATAGCACTATGTTCATGCTCTCTCCAATTGATAGACATCCTGAGAAAAATCATTAAGTCATTTCAAGTTTTAAATTTTCGCTCTGCGCATACGCAACCTCGTTTGTACACAGTCACGTATGATATGCAGGTTCGTCCACATGAAACCGCGTATGCGCATAGGGTTTCATAAGAAAATCTCTTTTCTACAGTCAAATTTCAAAATTTTTACCTTAAAAAGGAACAAAATTGATGAAAAGGATGAGTTTAGAGCTTACCTGATAGATTTGGTGCGATTTGGCGGCTGATTGCTCCGGTTTTGAGAAAACGATTTTTTTCTCCAAAAGCTCCTTCTCCACTTCTGCAATGTAAAAATGACCCAAATGTGAGTCAAATGGTGTATTTATGCCTGGAATTTGTAAATTTTTGAAAATTTTCCTTATGCTTATTTTTCGAATTTGATTAAGGCTGTATAACCATTTGGCTTGTAAGTGTTGGGCAAGGTATTTTTTCAGGTACATGTTGCTGAATTCGAGATTTTTCTAGTTTTGCTTCGGATCCATGACCGCTAACCTGTCATGGCAGGTATCTGATTTCAAACTGGCATATATGTTAGGGAATCCATTTTCTGTTGCATTTTGCATACTAGCCTCCATTCTAATCACTTGCCATAGGGTCACTCCCATCATGTCATGAGTACTTAACCCATTTCACTTGTCGATTTTTTAATCATGACTTGTTGGTAGAGCCTTCTTTTACATGGGTTTCCTAGTTAGTTCCTCACAAGCATTTGTCGCCCATGCTGCAATTCTTATAGGCTTGGGAGTCCTATTTAGTCCTGCCATGTCTTATGCGTTGAAGCTTCATTCTTCTTCTTCTTCACGATAATTTTTTCTGGCCATTACCCTAGAGGATCCCTTATGTTGTCGAGTTGTATTACTGCATTGCATATTGACTACTTGTTTATTTTGGCCTTTAGTCGAATTCATATGGACTCGTGTTTAAGCCCTCTTTTGACCATGTCTTTCTGTACAAGTTAACCATGCAATCGCTTAGCTTCTACAACTTGACACCTTTACCCATGGATGGAACATTCCTCTGAGTGTCACTTACTAGTTTTCGCCACCTTGCATTGAGCATAGGATTGTTCCTATCCCAGGAACTAGTGCATCTATGTCACGACACTCGTTCTATCCACTGTACTATAGCATTCTTTTATTCTTTTTCAAGATTTGAATATGAAAAAGATAAAAAAATTAAATATTTTGAAAAAGAGCGGGAATGGGATATTTATTCCATACTCGATGGTAGCTACAGTGTTAGTTTTGTCACCCTTGAAAAAAGCACAAAAAAGCCAAGTCTTTTCTCCATTTGGGGATGGTTTTAGTTTTTTGACTTAGGAGAAGCCATAACCTTGTTTCATGAGTTAGTACTCCCCCAGTTGGTTATCTCTTCCAATCATATGGAGGGTTTGTTTATGCCTCCTACATGACAAACTTATACAAAGTTATCCTTTGCTGCCATAGTCAAACATGAGTCATGCTTTTGTTCAAGGGAAGTTAACCTGAGTCGACCTTTCTGCGGTGTCTCTTGACTCATTTTTCAATCGGCCTTCTTGTTCTTGTCAGTATCTTGTTCTATCACATCATATATTTGTTCCTTTGCTCGTGCTAGTTTGAGAAGGTCTCCACAGACTTCTTGCTGACAGGTTTGTCTCTTATCGACTACGACATATTGCTCTGAGAGTAAACCTAGAGCTGCACCCTGGCCCTATTTACATCATTGATACGTGACCTTGTACTCATAATTTGATCATCATCATGGGGCTTTGACTGAGTGGTTTCCCTTGTATTCGACGTCAGCTTACATTATCACACCTGGGATTTGTGCAGTACCTTGATTTCCATTTGACACTATTGGTGGATATCTCGCCTCTTTGTCAGCTTTCATTATTGGTTGGTTCAGAGCGTTTCTGCCATGCGCTAGCTTCATCTTGTGGATGCCAGAAATGTACTTCGGGTTGGTTACTTCAGTTTACTTCGTCTGATTCCTTCCAAATCTTGGCCTGTGGGTTACACTCGCACTGGACTGATGTGGGATGCCTTAATGCCTTCCTTCCAGTAGATCTTTTCCCATCAACTCCGACTCATAGATTTGGGAATAAGGTCTAGAATATTTTTGTCAGTACCTTAGGGTTTGTAGTCATCACTGGCAGACTCTTCGCTATCGACAGTGAGGATACATCATTGCCTCCTGATTGATAAGATTCTTTCAAGTGTTCAAAATCAACTCATTCATTTGCACTTGCTAGATTGTACTGGGGAACCTTGACACTCATTATCATTATCAATGGGTTGTCTCGCGTTTGTTAACAGTATACATCAATGACCGGTAATCAAACGATTTCTCACATGGTTGAATTTAGCTCATTTATTCCCATAGTGTAGAATTGTGCCATGGTGATCGGTAAAGACCTCGGCTTTTCATCAACATGCTTTGGTTCACTTTGACAGTTCCTTCAGTTTTTCTGCCAGTGATACCATCCACCCTTATATGTTGTAGTTTCATCACAGTGACATCTTATATGTTTGTTCCCAAGTTGCGCGTTGTACCATTTTTTCCAAAACTTATGATTTGGTACTTGGAGATTCAGTTGTGACTTTTGTGATCAGATATCTGTTGCAGCATCATTGATCAATCTTCTATATGTGATACTTGGACTTGATTCTGACTTGTACTTCCGGGAAGTGATCAGATGATTAAAAATGTACTTTACATCTTAGCTATACTTCTATACATTTTGAATTCGCTTTATACTTCATATGTGGATATGCTTGTCTTTCACTGAGCATGGGTATTCCCGCCTTAGACATGAGCTATCTTTATGATCTCTCTCACTGGTTTTTTGGCAGGCTGAAATCTGGTGGAGTCCTCTCTAGTTCTCACAAGGTTATTTCTATGCACATAATACATTTCAGCCATCATGTACCCCTTCTGACCTCATATATTAGGGGGCATCTGTTATAGCATCATTTATCACCAGCTTATACTTGATGATTTATACATTGGCATTGGGCAACCCTTCCCTTCATACTTGGACATATCTCTCAAAAAACAATATCTTAAACCCCATACATGACTCTGCTCAGACTTTTCCACGTATATATACGAGTCCATACATATAGAACCACGTATGCCATTTTAATCATTAAAAAATATATATTTTCCCTATTTTAGAGGAGAGGTTTATGGTTTTTCCAATAACTTAACCACCCCAGCCCATGGCCTAAATGTTCCTAATTGTAAAAACTAATTTTAGGGAGTATAAAATCCCCTTAAGGGAATGGCCTAAGGGAGGAAGAGAGAGAGAAATATAGATATTATACGCTGTTGGAGCCCTATCTAAGTCTAATATATTCCCATGCCTCTTGCACTTCCCAAATAATTGCAGGAAAGCCTTGTTTCCTTGAGATGATCACCACCCTATGTGACATCCATTGTGCATTATCCTTGGAAGAAATATTGAGAGGCTAGGGCTGGACGGATCCAGAGGATAGTATGCTTGAAGGTTGTGGTAGATTTTAGGTGATCTCTCCACGTTTATTTACTGTACATGTCATTAATAATAGAAGAGCCATCTTGTTCCTGATGTTTATGTGTCAATAACATTTTATACATGTGTAATAATCATCAATTGAACATTTAATCTTGTTTTTATGATGTTATGCATGATTTCCACTAACATCTAGAACATATATATGCTGTACAACTAGGATTTTGTGTTTGTTCTTTTCTGATTTATAGATTAAGGAGCATAAAGTGTTGCAGGGGGTTTGCACCCCGCAGGATCTACTTCAACTGAGGGATATCTGGGTAAGGTCTGCAACCTGTAGATTCTAGTTATTTGCATAGAAGTTGGTTTAGTGAGTCCTTCTTGTAATGATATGCCCCTGATCTGTGAAGGTTAATCAACCCAAGACCTTCAGCGTAACATTTCCCAAAATAGCGGTATATCAACCGCATTTATGATTTATCCTTCTCGAACGACACAACATACATGGAGTACATTTTTTTATCCTGGGTAGGCGTTGGAGGCCTTGCCAAATCACTATCGGGCCGATTTTCTGTCACTTTCAAGGAAAAGGATGATAAATGGATTTGCATTGGGATGGTTGTCTATGCACTGATACTAAATTTGGCGGAGGTATGTCTTAAATATAAACCTTTTTTTCGCTGATTTGGTTGGTATAGTTTGGGTTTCAAAGTTGCATTTACATTTCCATTCTTGGTTACGTACCACATTTCGTTGGTGGTGTAAAAGCGACAGATGGCAGGCTTGAATGAATACTTGGCAGCTTTGGATGTTGAGTTTTTGAACAAAGAACTACAACATGCAGCGGAGGTGGTGGAAAATGGGTTGTTGAACGTTTAAACCTGTAAAACAATTGCCACTGTGAACCATAATTGTTCATCCGGGGTGGTTATGGGGTGTGGGAAGGGGTTTATTCTAGAGAAATCCTCCACACAACACAAACACAATTCTGGTCATACACATCGTAATCAAAATCCATTCAAACCTGGAAAGGAGAGCAGGATATTAAGCTTCGATTACGACATTATGTGGGACCAAGCCACCAGCATGAGCACCCAGGAATTAGTGGGCCAATGGAATTGAGCGAGATAGGTAGGACAATATGGAACTCTGGCTCGTAGAGGCATGGACTAAATTACTGGGTAACCCTTCAAAGTTCTGCAAAATTCTCAATGGCTGGTATAGTTTCCACTTTATGTGCTCGGAGGATGTCGGTGAGGTTCTTCGGAGGCCTTGGGTATTAGGAAGATGTTTTATGGAACTTCATTGGTGGTATTTCAGTTTCAACCCGACTCTAGAAACTCCTAAAAACCAGCTGACTTGGATTAAAATGCTGGGACTCCCCCTAGAATTCTGGACCATGGGTGCACTCACGACAATTAGGAACTGTATTGGGAGGTGTGTGTTCGTCGACCAAAAATTCTTGGGGGTTTACGATAAGAGGATGGTGTGGGTGCTGGTGGAACTGTCATTTGCTGGTAGCTTGCCACCACACATTGACCTCGTTTGGGAGAAGTTGGTGCATAGAAAAAACTTGGACTATTGGAATACACCTTTTAGGTGTCACCTTTGCCACGAGATGGGTCAACTGATGCACACATGCCAATGATGCTTCCCTGGAAGACATGATTCTGATGGCGGGCGGGGTAATTATGTGGATGTGGATGCTTCACAGTTTAAGGTTCCTTCAACAGGGACGTCGAATCAATTAGGTAAGTACATGCCTGCCCACTCCGAATCTTCTCCTATTATTTCCAATCATTTGGGTGGGGATGCATGCATGAAATTGTCTGGGCTGGGGTATGCAGGAAATGATCCTATGTTATTGTCTGTGGAAAACTATTTGGGCCCTGACCAGATTGATCAGTAGAGGGTTGATTTTGAGGGACCCGGGGTGCGGGCATTCCCTACTTGTCCTCCTACATTGGGGGGTTTCCAGACTCCATTGAGTCTCCTTGCCATTAGTATTTCTGATGGTCCAGGGTGATGTCGGGTGGGTAGTCGTAACATTCCTACATTGGCATATGAACCATTCCCCTTTCCTCCACCTTCCCTGACGACCTAGGCTCTGATGATGTCACCACACAATTCGATTGGTAGTGACATTAGCTTCATGCTTCACAATGATGAGGCCGAGCTGGTTCCTCTTACTATACATGTTGATTATCCAAACTCACCTCCCATCTACATAAATCCAGATTTTGCGGGAAATTTTACCATTAGGAGGGGAAAGGGACACCCCTACATCAAGAAGAAAATAATTCAGGATGGGGGTGTGGTTTTTTATTTAAACATGGAAATTTTTTGGGAAGTACCTGTGTCTTTAGCCATCAACCGGGTCCTTAGAGCACTTGAACCCAAATCATGTGGTTATTAATGATAATTTTCTCACTAAACATGAGGGGACTGGGGGGCGGGAGAAACTAGTATCTCTATGGGAATGGTGTAAGAAATTAGACCCTACTATGATTTTTATCCATGAAACTATGGCTGATGCTGACAGGTCGATTGCTTTTTTTTCGTGCTATGTATCCAGCATGACATGTGGTAGAAATGGATGCGGCGGGAAGATCAGGGGGTTTGGATGTGTTATGGAACCCTGGATGGGCCACATTCAAATCATTTAGCTTCTTTCAGGGGATCATACTGACTGGCTTCTTCAGAGGATTCAAGGACAGGGTGCACCTTGTCAATTTTTATGGCCCTTATAATGATAGGAGTCATTTATGGAAAAAAAAATGGATGAATGCGGGGTGTTAACTCTGTGAAAATCTATAATTGTTGGGACATGAATTTCAATTTGGATGCAAAGGAGAATTGGGGGCCTCGGTGCAGAAGAGATCTGCTGGCAGAGTATATTGGGGTCATGATTCAGGAAACGTATCTAAAGGACATGGACATGGAGGTTAGGTGCTTGACTAGGTACAATGGAAGGAAGGGGGATGAGTATATCACAAAACATATTGATCGATTCTTGGTCAACAAAGATCTACTACAACAGATGGGCTCAGTTAGAACATGGGTGGAAGGACTCCTTATCTCGCACCACAGATTAATCGCGATCAAATGGAAATTTGAACAAAAATGGAAGGGATACCCCTTCAAATTTAACAGAACTTGGCTGGAGGATGCTGATTTCAACAATATGGTAACTGTATTTCTTAGGGTGAACTCTCGTGATCCCGGAATATCACCCATGGTGCATCTTTCACAAATTTTACGCATGCTAAATTCCAAAGTCAGAACACGGGAAAGAATAAAAAAGGGTAATATTCTAAAAGAGTTAAAAGATATCTCGATTGAAGTCAAATAAATTTTTGAAAATATGGATAATGGCCTCATGACTGTTACAGGTCAATTTGGGAATCATCCCTAAGACCAGTATGAACAAGTTCTATCATAGCCTAATTCAATACAAACATGGTCTATCATCCCCTAATTCAGTTGCTACATGCCCTAGAGAAGTCATTCCATTGATGGATTTAATTCACGAGAGTTTCAATGTTTGAAGTATAGTTAAAATGACCCACTGACTCACCAACACTCCTTTGAATAGGCCTAAGTGCGTTGCAAATTACTTACCCCCATGCAAGGGCGCTCTACAAAGAACTTCCCGACACTTAAGGGTGCGTTGGTCTCCTGGGAGCGAAATCATCATTATTTCGGGAATATCCACATTGCCAATGCCTTCTAGAAGAGATCATAGGTGTCATACTTCAAATACATGTGTTCATCCATCATCATTGAACCTGGAAACATGTCTCATCTATTACTATAAAGCCATTCAATATCATTTATTAAGAAACTACCTACAATTTCCCTATAAATTGACCACTCATCTAAGTGCAAGGGAGGAAGAAATTTGTGTAGTGTTATGCTATTGGATTCTCAATTCTTGAGATTTGAAGTACTGTTATGCTGCTGAGATGATGCTTGGTGTGACCAAGATGGAATGAAGTTGGAGTAGGTTGACGACGAACTGATCCACTGGTTGTGATCTACTCCTCCTATTATTTCAATAAAGATATATGTTCTTTCTCTCATATATGCACTTATATCTTGTGAATGTATTCTCAAATTTAATTGGTTCAAATTGGTTAAGGTAGATAGAATGTATATTTGTATGTCGTTTGTTGTCTTCTGTCTTTGATTGCAGGTATTGATCAAGCTGGTTTAAGCTAGATTGAGAGTGACGGGAATGACAATAGAAGAGGAACGAGAGCGAAGGATCACAAGTAGGTCTTTATCCCTTCTATCTTTCTATCTATTTTAGAGAAAAAAACATTTACCTTTCTTCTGTTGTTCTGAGTGAAGGAACACCACAATTAGGGAAGACTAGTTTATCCGTAGATTAGATTTCCTCATAACAAATTGGCGACCATACTGGGGATAAATCCATAATTCTTGGTGTTTCTATCTTTTTTTACCATCTTCAGTAGACTTTACTTCATCTATTCATTCATTTGAATGTAATTTTTTCCTTAGAAATGTGTTTAGCATGCTTGATCTTCAAGCTTCACTGCGCCCAATGCACTGTTGGTCAGGGTATAATGTTTGCATAGCACTGTCTCCCATTCAAAGGTGCTCTGCAATGCACTGTCTGCCCTTAGGCAACCAAATTCTATCATAATTTGTCTTTTGCGTTTTCTTTTGCGACTATGATTTGACCTATTGCTTGCTATTTTCGATTTCTATTTGACCTTAGAGACTAATAACATTGCGATTTCTTTACCTCCTTTGATTTGTTTGTAAATGTTTACGTTATAAATTTTCTTTATCATTGTCAAATAAATCAAATTGTAAATTTGCGACTAGATCAATTCACCAATTTTCAAAGGAAAATTATGCACGTTTCAATCTTCATTACTAAGAAAATTGTTGTTTCAATCCTCATTTCTCAAAAGAAAACATTGTTTGATTGATTTGTGCGACTGTTCTTTTTAATCATTCACATTAAAGGGAAAACTGAAAAAGAAAAACATGCATATGCATTTTGAGATGTGAAGCGTTGCATAGATGAATTAGGGAAATGCACATTTAGTTTGTGCTCTTTGATCTGCTGCTAAAATATGATTTCTCTATCTTTAGTATCTAAGTTTTCATTAATCTTGAATTGAAAGATTGCTTCTCATTTATTATTTTGCATTTTACGGAATTTCCCGGCCTTACATCTACGCGGTGAACACGATCAACCTGCAAATTTTCGGTCATTACAAGAACTCTGTTGTAACATTAACGATAACACTTAGAAGGTCTAGGCTAGAGACGTGTTCCAGCGTCGTTAAACATAGCAGTTGTCACTAACTTATCTGCGATACATTCCAAGTGTGAAATTCTTGGCTTGGGCCACATATCTTGATCCATCGTCGCCGGTCTTTTGGGTCGATTGTTCATTACATTTTGGTACTCCTTCTAATCATTTTGCATCCACATTCTTGACTAATGAGAGCATTACGGAAGCCATGATGCTATAAGGAGAACCATGGGATGATTATCATCATTGTTCTCGTCATCCAGATTACAATGAAGATAATCTTATTGAACTATATCGCCCTAGGATATCTGATTTATTTTCGAATTCTGTTCCAATTAATGCCATCGAATCTGAGAAAAACCTGTCAAATATTGAAGAAACAATTTATATCGATATTTCGACCAAACCTAGCGTTGCAGAAAAAAATCATGTCGGTGTGTCTTGTTTTGCATTTGAACTCGACACTTATTGCTATCTTTTTCATGACTTCCGAGATGTATTTGCTTGGTCTTATGAGGAAATTACATGGATAGATTCTAGTATTGTTGAACACAATTAAAATGTACCCTAATGTTAAACTGGTACGTCAACGCCTTTGTCCTGTTCATCTAAAGAAGGATGCTGCCATTAAAGCAAAAGTTGAAATTTTTTTGTGTGCTAGTTTCATTTACCCTATTCTGCTTATTGATTGGGTTTCCAACATTGTTCCTGTCATGAAGAAACAAGGGACAATCAGAGTGTGCATTGATTATCGAGATGTCAATATTTCTTGTTCAAAAGGCAATTATCCTACTACCTTTATCAACAAAAGTATTGACGAATGTGCCGGGTGTGAAATATTTTCATTCATGGATGGATTCTATGGTTATAATCAAATCAATATTCGCCCAGAGGACCAATATAAGACAACATTGTTCTGTCCCCGGGGAACATTTTCTTATCGTAAACTACCATTTGGTTTAAATAACGTTGGGGCAACATTTCAGAGAGAAATGGATTATGCTTTCCATGACATTAAGCAGATTGTTCAACCTTATCCAGAGGATTTACCCGTGCATTCACGAAAAAAGACTGATCACCCGGCACATTTGAGAGCTATATTTCTACGCTTCCAACATGACAAGATGTGCCTCAATCCACACAAATGTGTTTTGTGTTGGTTCTAGTCATTTGCTTGGATTCATTGTCTCAAAAGATGGAATTCGAATTGACCCACTGAAAGTCCAGGCCATTATCGATTTGCCTACGCCATCAAACTTACTTCAGTTACAAAGACTTCAAGGAATGGCTAACTTTCTAAGGAGGTGCATACCCAACTATGCCGAAATGGCTAAAGGATTTACTCGTCTCTTGAAAAATGGGATTCCATATGATTGGTATAAGGTTGCACAAGCTTGTTTTGATGATCTTAAATATACCTTGATCTGAGCGTCATTAATGTATCCCCCTAATTATCAGAGTGATTATTTCCTGTATCTCGTTGCTACAGATAGAACCATTGCTATGGTTTTAGTCCAAGAAGATGATGGAATAGAACATCCGATATATTATTTGAGTCGTAATATCAATGATATGAAAGTTAGGTACTCATACGTCGAAAATCTTAACTTGGCGGCCGTTCAAGATGTCCAAATATTTCGCCATTATATCCTGCTCCGGAAGACCATTGTCATTTCAGATTGCAACCCTATGACATACATTCTGTCACGTCAATTGCTGGGGGGAAATATTCAAAATGGATCTTCATTTTGTAGGAATTTGATTTTGAATTTATCAAATCCAAGTTAAAGAAGTATTTGGTTTTCGCTGAGCTTCTCTGTGACCTTCCCTCTGATAGTATTGAAACTCATCAGAACCATCAATTCCAGATGAGTCTCTGTTTCTGATTGGTTCATATGAACCTTGGTATGGGGATTTTATCATTTATCTCCAAACCCAAACTTTCCGAACCGATACTTCTCGCTCACAACAGCGACGTATCCGATACCAAGACAAAGATTATCTGATCGTCGACGATACACTTTAACGTCATGGTATCGATACAATTTTAAGTAGGTGCCTCACTCATGAGGAGGTTGAGAAAGTTTTGAATGATTGTCATGTTGGTTCTTGTGGTGGAAATTTCTCTGGTTATGATACTGCGTAGAAGATTCTCCCCGCTAGTTACTTCTGGCTAACCATATTCCACGACTGCATTCTCGTGGTTAAAATTTGTCATGCTTGCCAGATATTTGATCGTAAAATCCACATGCCGCCAACACCAATGCATCCTGTCATAGTTGTGGGACCATTTAAAAAATGGGGCATTGACTTCATGACCTAAAACCCTCGTTCGACCGAGGGGAATAGTTATATTATTGTCGCTGTCGACTACTTTACCAAGTGGGCCGAAGCGATGCCTACATTCAATAACGCAGCCGAAACAACTGCATTGTTCTTTTAAAATCATGTCGTTTCTTGGATTGGTGTGCGACAAGATATAGTTATAGATCATGGTAATAATTTTCGCAATAACATGATGAATGAGTTGACTGTCAAATTAGGACTTTCGCATGATAGTTATACCCCTTATTATCCATAATCTAATGGACAAGTTGAAGCCATTAACAATATACTTAAGCGAATGCTTCAAAGAATGATAGGGGTTCAAAAACGAAATTGGCATTTAATCTTGTACTCGGATTTATGGGCATATCAAACCTTGGTGAGAAATGCAACAAGATTTACTCCCTTTCAGTTGGTGTATGGTCTGGAAGTTATCTTACCAATCCAATGTTAAATTCTGTTGTTAAAACTCACCATTGACTTGTAACCTGACACCTCTAATGAAGAAGCGCACCTTTTTAACCTCATCCATCTAGATGAAATGTGTCGTGAAGCCGCATTGGCTAACGAAGAACATAAGACACGAATCAAGGCGCAATATGACCGCAATGTCAAGCCTTGCATCTTCTCAGAGGGAGACCTAGTCTTGATTTATGATCAGGAAGCTGATTTGATAGGAACAAGAGAATTTGAGCCACTATGGCATGGCCCATACATTGTCAAAAAAAGTTTTGGCTAAGGGCACCTACGAGTTAGTTGATTATGATGAAATTCCATTGGCGCAACCTCGAAATGGGCTGTATCTTAAACGTTACTATTCTTAATTGAGTGTAGTAAACTTTTGTATCATATTGTGTATATGATTTGATTGAATTAATTGTCTTAGTTTGTTTTTTAGAGTTTTCTTGAAGTTAGTAATCCAATTTACATTTCATCGCAGATGAGTGAATCTTTGGAACCATTCGTTGGGTACGCCAATGGTGCTAGTCGTAGTACGCATAACCTATCCTCTGCAGCATGGGCCATTTTCGCTCTAGGTGGCGAATTAGTGAGTTTTCAAGGGATTTGTATTGGTATATCAACAAAAAATATCTCTAAGTATAGCATGTTGATAAAAATTCTCTTTGATGCCATTTCACTTGGCATTAACCACATCATCATTAGGTTAGACTCACAACTTATCGTACTAAAAATTACTAGTGTCTATACCGTCCAAAATCCAACAATTCATCGTATGTTCCTTAGAGTTTTAATTTTGGAAAGACATTTTGATTACATTCAATATCAACACATTTCTAGAAATTTGAACACATTAACTGATTATTTAGCAAATTATGTTCTAAACAAACATTTGCAACACATGTAAAGATACATTTTGAAATCACATCATAAAATTGAATATGATTACGCATTAAACATAGGAAAAATTTAAAATAAAATAGATTGGTAGTTTAGGTTTTTACAAAAATTTGTGCCAAAGACACATTGGTCATATGACCTCAAAATGTATACAAAAATGTTAAAAGTAAAACTAGTGATGCCCATGATAACAAGCAACTGCTCTAGCTATCTTGCACAATAGCCTCATCCGATGGCTAGGAACACCAATAGTATGGCGCTGCAGCCTCATAGGTAACTCCACGATCCAGACATCCGGTATCCCAAGAGTCAATCCCTCGACATGCTACTGCAACTCAACAAGAGTCTCAATCAAATTCAAATCCTAAAGGACTTCTCTCCCAATAGTCCTCTATGCTGGTTCATTTGTTGCTTGCTCTGGTCGAACACGACCCACATTTGTGTACATAAAAAACTTTAGTTTAGTCTTGGAAAAAATCAAAAATACAAAAACATGTAGAAACCTTAAAATAAAAAACACGGTCAAAACATTTTTACCTGCACCATCTGGTAAAATAAAATCTGGATCTCCACGAAAATATATGCCTGCATAAGGATACTCCTCTATGGTGATAATCTGTCGTCAGAGCCAGGAAAATAGTGCAGTAGAAAATATGATAGTTGATTGACCAGCGTGTCTAGCCATCAATTTGACCCATTTGTGCATCTGAGGATCTCTAGGACCAGAAATGCTCAGTGTAACATGCTGCGGCTGCATCAATGGAACTCACTCTAAAATTAAGGAAATCAGGATCAAGCCATAATTGAAATTATTTTTTCTTCCACCCTTTGCTTTAGTTAGCTGTTCTTTCATCTGAAAGAGTATTGCTTCAGCCCAATTGAGCACTGTCTTTTCGAAACACTCAAGAGCATACTGCATGTATGAACGATTTGCAACATGTAGTGTCATAGAACCAATAAGTTTTGCAATAGTGAAAAGGATAGTTCTCAGAGGAAAATAATGCACATCACAAATGTTTATCTTTCCATATTTTCTAGGTCGCTCTTGAAAATGACAATTTCACTTCATCTCCATGGCTTTAGGCTGGGTAATCTTCTTGATGGTCTATCATACCATCCATCACTTTGGTTTTGGGTCAATGCTACCAAATCATTTCAGTGTCGTCGATATGTTCAAGAGAAGTCATCCAATAATTCCTCATCTTCTTCAATACTCATAAACCTTCATTTTCATGACCACCATCCCTGAAAATTTCTTCATCAAGTCATATTTTGTTTACAAAATCATTACTCCCATTTCATGTCGTATCAGCGATGAGTCGCTTCCTGTCGACATCAGCTCATCATCTAGGAAGTTGACTTAGAAACATCTTTCCAGTGCCTTGGAACTTGCTTACATCAACGATATGTTTCTCGCTTCTGGTGATAATTTGACATCACAGACCTTCGACCAAAATATTTTGTTTGGAGTTTGACCTAAAATCATCTATTCATGCCTTGAAAATTGTATTGTAGTACCTTGAGAACAATCAACATCAACGGTGGTTTCTCTTGCGTCTGTTAACGACTTACATCATTGGCTAGTAATCAGACGATGTCTTCCCATGTTAGACTTCAGATCACATGTTTGCATGGTTAGAGTTGTACTTGAACGATCAAGTGAAAGAGATAGAATAACCTGGATCTAGTTTCATCCATCTGGGCTGCAATTTCAGGAATTGTACCACATCATCCGTACGATGGATTTACATACAGATGGTCATGCTATCATGGGACTATATCTGTAGGCATGTATATATTTGTAGAAGAATTTTTGATTTATGTACATGTTATGGTATTTTATGTACTGAGTATGGGTATGCCTCCCTCAAAAATTCATGCCCATGATGTACAAGATATCATGATGTAATTTATTGCAAATTAATGCAGATCACCGTCCGCTTCAGATCCTACTCATCACATTGTAAAGCATCTCATCCAAATTTTATCATTATTTGACTTCATGCTTTAGGGGTAGCTGTTATAAGTCAATTTGGGAATCATCCGTAAGACCAGTATGAACAGGGCCTATCATCCCCTAATTCAGTTGATACATGCCCTAGAGAAGTCATTCCACTGATGGATTTAATTCATGAGAGTTTCAATGTTTGAAGTATAGTTAAAATGACCCATTGACTCACCAACGCTCCTCTGAATAGGCCTAAGTTCATTTAAAAGCACTTACCCCCATGCAAGGGTGCTTTGCAAAGCACTTCTCAACACTTAAGGGTGCGTTGGTCTTCTGGGAGCAAAATCTTCATTGTTCCAGGAATCTCCACATGTCCAGTGCCTTCTAGAAGAGCTCATAGGTGTCATACTTCGAATACATGTGTTCATCCATCACCATTGAATCTGGAAACATGTCTCATATATTATTAGAAAGACATTCAATATCATGTATTGAGAAACTACCCACAATTTCCCTATAACTTGAGCACTCATCTAAGTGCAAGGGAGGAAGAAATTTGTGTAGTGTTATGCTGTTGGATTCTCAATTCTTGAGAGCTGAAGTACTGATATGCTGCTGAGATGATGCTTGGTGTGATGAGGATGGAATGAAGTTGGAGCAGGTTGACGACGAACTGATCCAATGGTTGTAATATACTCCTCTTATTATTTCAATAAAGATATATGTTATTTCTCTCATAAATGCACTTCTATCTTGTCAATTTATTCTCAAATGTGTATGTATTCTAAAATTTAATTGGTTCAATTTGGTTAAGGTAGATATAATGTATATCTATATGTCATTTTTTTTATTTTGTCTTTGATTGCAGGTATTGATCAAGCAGGTTTCATCTAGATTGAGAGTGATGGGAACGACAATAGAAGAGGAACGAGAGCGAAGGATCACAAGTAGGTCTTTATCCCTTCTATCTTTCTGTCTATTTTAGAGAAAATAAAATTTACCTTTCTTCTGTTGTTATGAGTGAAGGAACACCACAATTAGGGAAGAATAGTTTATTCATAGATTATAATTCCTCATAACAATGACTACTGATGGATGGAATAGAATTAGAGAACTCGAGAAGGAAAAAATTAACATCCTAATGGTCCAAGAATAGTGTTGGAGACTAAAAAGTAGAGAAATTTGGCTCAAGGAGGGAGACAAAAACACAAAATAATTCCACTCATTTGCAAATGGCCGCAGAAACATAAATTCCATATGGGAGATTAGAGTGGATGGTCAAATTTACATTACTACGGATTCTATTCAGGATGCTGTTGTCACACATTTTGAAGGTCTATTCAGGGCTAGAGAGGGCTATTTCATTGAGGAACAATTGTGGGTAGTGGATGGTTTCCCAAACATGTTCCAACCAGAGGACAACAGTCTGCAGGGTGTAGAGGTTACCAAAGATGAAGTGAAACGTGTCATAAAGTATTTTCTAGGGAAAAGAGTCCAGGTCTTAATGGATGGACCCTAGAGTTTTACCTACATTTTTCTGAATATATGCTGCAGGACATCACTGCGATGGTTGAGGAGGCAAGAAGTATTGGAAGAGTTCATGGGGTGATAAAATCCATGTTTATCGCTATCATTCCAAAAAAGAAAGGCACCATGACCTTTGAAGATTACTATCCTATATCCCTATGTAATTCATTATACAAAATCATCTCTAAAACTATATTAGAGCACATCAATGGAGTCTTGTCATGACATATTTCTAGAGAACAATTCAGGTTTCTGCATGATAGAGCTATTCATGATATTACCTGGGAAACCATACACTCTATTCATTCCAAGAAAATGAAGGCAACGACGATGAAAATTGACCCTAGCAAAGCTTACGATCGAGTGGACTGGGCTCTACTTCGCATGATCTTGTTTAAGGTAGGCATGAAATGCAGAGCAGTGGATGGATCATGGGATGCATTATGGGGGCTCCCATGGTGGTCATAATTAACGACACACCATCCAGATTTTTTAAAGCAGGTAGGGGCCTCCGACAGGGCTGTGCACTATCTCCACTACTTTTCATAATGACTATGGATGCATTAAGCATCAAGATAAATTCAACAAATCATGCGGGGTTGATAAAGGGCATTAATATTACTCCTCTCAGGGAGATAAACCACAACTTTTTTGTTGATGACATACTAATTTTTGGCATGCTCATTAAAAATATTTGGGAGGATATCGGAGATACTTTTCATAAATGTTACAAAGCTTGTAGCATGATTGACAATGCAGATAAATCATGTTTATAATTTTATAAGGGGGACCCGAAGATCAAAAATTCAATCTGTGAGATATTCAATTACAAATTCTCAAGCATTACTGATGGTATAACATATATGGGTTTTCATTTAAAGCCCTCAAACTATAGGGTGGCATAATGACTATGGATTGTTGATAAATATAAAAAGAAAATAAATGGTTGGTCCCTCAAGTGGTTGTCGAGAGGGGGGAACTCATACTTGCACATGCAGTACTTCAACAACTCTTTGTTTATTGGGCACATCTCTACACCATGCTACGGACTATCATAAACAAAATTAAGTCAACCATATCAAACTTCGTTTGGAATGGGTGCATGGGATGTGGTAAATACCACTTTGCTAGTTGCGACAACATTACTATGCCAAAACAATGGGGCGGATGGGGACTCTTGGACACTGATACCTTCAAAAGGGCACTAATACTGAAATCAATATCGAGATGCACCCAGATTCCAGGCATATAAAGTGATATAGTTAGACACAAGTATCTAAATAACCAAACATTGGAGAACATATTCATTTCGGGAGGGGAAGTCACAAAAGGAGGTTCTGCCATTTGGAATGGTTTTAGAAGAAATTTACCATTGTTCATATCCTCATTAAAGTGGAAGTTTGGAAATAGAATGAAGATCATAATAGGGGAAGGTGGTATACGAGGTTTCCCGGGATATAACATCATAGCCTCGGATCTTTGCAACATAATTAATGGAATGGGAATTTTCTTTGTTGGTCAGGAAATTCATAGTTGGCAGATGGGATACCCGAGGTGGCATGAGGCTCACGAATTGGGGCTAAGGGGAAATGATATGGTGGGATGGGGAAAATTCCTGGATAAGATGAGACAAATCATTTTTGTTCAGAACCAATATGGGGACTGTATATGATGGGAGGGTAATCTTAAAAAGGGACAAGTGAACATAGTTGAAACATACTTGGAACTAATGAAACAAAAAACAGGTCAGACAATGGATTGCTGGTTCAAGAACATATGGAAGGTAAAGGTACAAATCAAAATCATTATTCTTGTATGGCTGGTATGGAAAGACAAAAAACTTGACCTGGTCGAATTTAAAAAAGAGGGGCAAGATAGAATCAGGGATATGTAGATTGTGTATGAAGCACGATGAAGAGAATTTTCACCTCTTTTATAACAGTGATTTAGCTATGCATACATGGCATATACTCTTCAAAAATTTCAACTTACAACAAAAAACATTCTCCTTGGTACAAGAATGTATATGGTGGTGGCATGCAAAAGGTAAACAATTTAGAAAAATTCCTCTTTATTTTCACTGGTACTTGTGGTGTTGCAGGAACAACTGGACTTTCAAATATCGGGGATGTAGCTTGGATGGTGTGGCAGAGAAGGTTTTTCAAATATGGGAGGAGCTGGGGAATTCATACAAAACTCCAAGAGACTTATCACACAAAATGAGACCTTTTGACATCCACTACCCAGTTGGATTTTTCGACGGGGAAACTCAAAATAATAGATGTGGTTGTGGTGCATGGTTGATGATAGATCCCCTATGTCATTACAAAATATACTGGTACGGGGGACCAAGAACAAACACCAGGGAAAAAATGCTGGCTCTCTGGGGACTGCTCTGGTTCACAAAGCAACTCTACATCGACAGAATATGGTTCTTTGGAGATTCCAAAGTACTGATTGACCACATGAACAACCTCAATTCCATGGACCCTGGTCATCTAACTATGTGGATGGACATGATTCTTGAGCTCCAAAGGACCTTCTCTTATATCACTTTTAAGCACATATATAGAGAGAAAAACAACACAGTTGATAGAATATCCAAAAAGGGACTACATGGAAACTTCAGAGAGATGCACTATGAATTGACAGATGCCTCTGGTATTGGGGCAAAGGGCACCGTAATTTTTTTCTAATATTATGCATATATAAGTGATGGGAATGCTTCTTGAATGATGAAGGAGAAGAAATAGGGGAAGCTTGCAAATGCACACACCATAAGGAAGATCCACATAAGCTACTTGGATGAATGGTTTTTTGTTTTAGAACTATGATTTTTGACCACTGTCATTTTGGACACTTTTGCAATGGATTGGAACATCTTTCTCATACTATGGATCCAAGGCAATGCAATAGGCTTTGTCCAGATGGGGATTGTAGAATGGTTTTTTCATCGATAATTTTAGACACTTTTTGGCTGGACTCTTTACGAGCATTTCTTCTTATGAAAAATTGTGACAGTGACCTTATCGACTATTATTTGACTTTGGAGTATCCTTACTGTGTTTTTTATGGAAACATTATCGTCCTAGTTTCTGAATTGGGTTACACTTTATGAACATTACTGTATGTAACTTTTTGAATATATTATGAATATGAGCTGACTATGTTGGACGTTTTTTCTTCTGAAATAAATTCTGAAATAATATCTATATCTATATATATATATATATATATATATATATATAGACACACACACACACACACACACACATACATATTTATTTATTTATTTATTTAATTTTATGTTTAATAAATCCTCCAAGGTTATGTCTACACGGATTGTGTGGGAATATATAGAGGAGCTGGTAGTTCCATTAAAAATTTTCAAATAATAAATTCTGAAATAATTTTTTGTATTATAGTATATTTAACAAGTCATATATATATATATATTTATTTATTAAATTTTCTATTTAATAAATCCTCCAAGGTTATGTCTACACGGATTGTGTGGGAATATATAGAGGAGCTGGTAGTTCCATTAAAAATTTTCAAATAATAAATTATGAAATAATTTTTTGTATTATAGTATATTTAACAAGTCTCGACTTGCATTAATGATTCTCAAATAATATTTTATATTATATTATATTTAACAAGTTTGGACTTGCGTTAACAAGATATGTTACATACGATATAACAGGTGGTGACGTCAAGCCTCGACATTTGTAACCATGCTGGTGGCAGTTGGCCGACTTCACCACCTTGGGAACTCCAATATCGAATGTTAAACTATGGGAGAAGAAAAAAACTATTGGGTTCAAATACCTCAACAGGACTAAAATGGCCTGCAATTGTTGAGAATTTGGAGGGACAATGATTAATTCAAATTTTATTCTTGATAATTACTTGTGAGCTTACTTCTTTTAATTATGTCTTCTCTTCTTCTCTTATTATGTATTTCATCAAGTCAATTACCAAAACAAAATAGACACAAATTTAGGCTCTTTGAGCCAGGGAAAAAACCTCTCCCTCTTGGAGATGAAAACCCGCAAGAAATTATTCTCATAGACTTTCAGATGACAAGTACCATGACCATGAAATAAACCCTTGACCCTCGTATGCCACCAAGACCTTGTCACTGCTTCTCCATTGAATTCTTGAGCTGATCCTCCTTTCTTGCACTATCTTGCACCGATCTGCACCAAGACTAGAGAGCTCGGTCTCTTCTTGGCTCCTTACTTGAGATATAAACACTATGCCATATAATGTAAACTTATTTTATTTTCTTTCAATGAGCATTCCACCTTATAATGATATTGTTGCACAGCTTAACGTATCCCTTGCTATAGGAAAAATTCCTACTTACACTTAGATAGTCATATTTTTGTACTTCAATACAAAACTTATTCTTCTCATTAATACACAGTCTTTTCACCTTACTTCGATCTTGAACACAAATTTTGCTTTACACTGATTTCAGATATGTGTATACATAATGAGAATCTCGGGGTACCACTCTAATTAACTTTATATATATATATATATATATGTTTTTTAAAATATATTCCTTACTATGTATTCCACACCATATAACATCCGCATTATGACACAGTCCGCACTTTGACACAATGCACCTTGTCACATTCTGCACCTTGACACAATCACATACATTCGCAAATCTCAGAGCTTGTAAACTTAAACTTATATATATATTAAATCACATCTCCTTTCTTCCCATTTTAAACTTGCTGTATCATCCCATTTATTGAGTATGTGATCAGCAATTCTTTCTCCTGAAGTTCCATCCGAAAACCACGTAAGAATTCGAGATGTCTCTCCGTTTTTCTGCGTAGTATATATATGATATATATAGTTGATCCAACCTGGAATTGACCTAGCCTGTCCATGTGTAATGAGGCTGACTTGAGCACTAATTTATAGGCCGACTTGTAGAGCTTCTTGAAGGTTGACTTGAAGGGTTTTCCAACGTTGATCTTGATCATCATTTGTGCCATGTCTTCAAGCTTGATTAGAAAGGTCTTGAGGCATACAAGTGTGACTTGACTCTTCATAAACATGACTCTTTAATTCATACATTTATGACTAGAAGACATTTCTCTAATAGACATCAAGAAGAAGTTTATTGACCTGTAATAAAACCTTGCTCATGAATCCCATGAAGCAATCATACCAAAAATATATATTATTAATCTTTGTCTTCTTCATTACATAAATACATGATTACATAGTCAATATGAAGACCAATCCTAGTTACATTTTCCAACAACAATAAATACGTATTAACGCTAATAAAGCATTCTTTCAGGATGATTGAATAAGAGATAGGTGTATTGCCAGCCAATTTCAACTGTAAAACTTTGCACAATCAACATCTATATTGTGTATTAAATTTAATTAATTAATTTATTTTTATTTTTATTATTATTTTTTTCAGGACGAGTAATGGAGAACTTTGGACTTCGGAGCCTTGGTGGCATCAGCATGCATATGTCAGCATGTTGGGAATCCAAATTCCTAATGTCCACATTACCAACTAACAAAAATATTTTTCAAAACCACCAAATTAATAGTAAGATGTGATCACTAAATGTCACTAATAGTGACATAAAAAAATATTAAAACTTTAACAAAACACACTTTTTCGTTGAGTCCTTTGTATGAAGTGAAATGTTAAATATACCTTCTGGCATCAAATTTTGAGTCACATCAGAGGTTTTTAAAACAAGGCCTGAGGTTTTTATATGGCATCGAGCATTAGGGAAGTTATATATCAGAGGTTTTATTTGAAGGAGCTCCAAAAATTTTCTGAGGTTCCGATGTCATATATCAAAGAGAGCATAGAATATCGAAAACCATATTTGAAACTTACGTCAACCTTATAACATATTTTGAACCATAAAGGGTATCGAGGTTTATGATATCGATAGTTTTATTTGGAGTTGTCTTTAGTGCGACTTTTTGAAGGTTTTTCCAGTCTAATTTCTTTAAAATCTGGCAAGAATTTATTGAAAACAGAATTTTGATGGGTAACTTGCACAATCGAAGTGTCCTAGGGGTTTTTTATGGTTTTGAATCTATCTATACAGTAAAAAAACTACTTTAAATAACAAAAATCAAGATTTTACATCAATTTTTTTCACCAAATTCTGGCACTAGAAACTCTAAAAAGTCACACTAAAGACTACTCCATTTTATTTGAAAAGATAGTTACGATATAACATAAGGGCAAGGGATGAATAAGGTATATCGGGGGTAGAGTATCAAAACATCTGAGGATTTAAATATCGAAGGTTCTATTGATAGGTTTTACGATAAACACAAGTTATGATATAAAATTATGTACAATATGAAGTATGTTGAGGTATGGTTAGAGTGGGAGGTATAAGGTGAAGTGGAACCCACGTAGAGTGGGAGTCATAAGGGTTTTAAATATGTTTTAAGCTCCATCCAAGAACTAAAACACTTAATTAAAGAGTCTCGCTGATAAACTACGACCACATGGTAATTAAAAATATGACAAAATGAACTACAACCACATTTCACTTTTGAGATTTCGGATCTCGTATTTTAAATTGGGATTTAACATAGATTTACAAACACCATAATTTTAATTTTTCTACAATTTGGTTTTAGTGATTTTGTAGGTCCTTTAGTGAAAAATGAATTAATTAGTAGAAATTAACTAAAAATCAATATTTACAATTAATTACTAATCTATTTACAAAAATTAAAATAATATACACTTTGTACATTTTTTAGTCCAGGCAGTAAAAATTATCAAACATCGGCAAAACACCATTTTCAAGCCGTGCATCCAAATGAGATGAAACGAGAATTGATGGAAAGCTAGTGAAGAATCAAACACAATGAAGAAATAAGAAAGAAAATATGAAGAAAATTATAATATGGAAAAATTGTAGGACACTTAACCAGAGTAAAATATTAAAGGGAAATTTAGCCAAAATTTATGAAAAGGGTCCCCATTATTTGAAATAAATAAGTCAAAAATGGGGAGGTTGAGTTTTCACCTCAACAGTCCCCCAAGGGCTAAACCACCCTTCCAGGTGTCCAAACCCTGAGTTAACTTTCCCTTTCACCGATATGGACTCCCAGTCGCATGCACAAGCCTGCATCCATGCAACTGTAGGCCTCCAATCTCATGCATAACTACTGCAAGGGTGAAAATGCAGTATTTTTCAACCAGTTATGTGCCCGAGACCGCGAAATTTATGCCACATTTTTAGGGCTAGACTCTAGGTCACTGCCCAGAACTTGATGAGACTTTCCAAAACCATAAATTACACAAATAAAAAGCCTCTAACATAAAAATTGATCAAGGAATTGACCTAACCAAGCCTAACCATGACAAACATTTCATCGAACACATCACAAACATGCAATGTATAGGTCATAATTACACATCTAATCATCGAGGTCTCATGCTTATATGAGAATCGTAAAGGAATGATACCTCCTCATAATAGCTGCAATATCATCTATTCGGTCATGAATTCATTAACATTTCATCTACTATTAAAACCATTATGAGATCCATAACTCAAGTCTATCAGAAAACATGCTTGTAACCAATATATAACCAACAAAATGATAATGATAAGACAACCATCAAGATCACATAATAACAAATACATTTGCCCATAAAATACAAGTGGAAAATAGATCTTATTAACATATGAAAAATGTAACCAGGTTTGGGACTTCCACGTACCACCTGACCATAGATTGGGCTGAACCAAATCTTCTTTCTGCAAATCACCCCCGTGTCATATTCCAAGCATTAATGTGGGATCTCATGGAATAAACCAAACAAAACCAAACTAGGAATTCCAAAGGTAAAAACACCTCAACCCTCAACCAATGATTCTATATCATGGTCGGAAATCACTAACCATCACCAAATCATTATTTATCCAAGCTGTCCAGGGTTCCAGAGCATTTGTTCCAACCAAGGCTTTGAGGACTAGTAACTCAACCCACATCTGCTGGAGGGCTTCCAAAGCGTTTGTCCAACCAAGACTTTTAGGACTGGTAAATCAACCCACCAAGGGATTCCAGAGAGTTTGTATAACCAAGGCTTCCATGACTAGTAACTCAAACCAAGATTTTGTAGGGTTTCCAGAGCGTTTGTCAAACCAAGGCTTCTAGGAACTAGTAACTCAACCCACAACCATAAGGAAAATGAACACCAATCAGAAAAAAAAGGTAAGCCCACATACCATGGCCATCCATAAATTTTCAAGGCTAGGAAAAACCACTTTCAATCCAGGAAATCCTCCATGCCAATGAATGATCATAACCAAGAAACCACATGCATGTGCCATGCATGCCAAAAATAGCAAGGAAATCATACATGCAACTCGATACCTACAAGTAAAACCACTGTAGCTGCTGATCCTGCTTTCCTCCTGTGCTTTCCTGCTTTTCCTTTGCCTTCTTGCTCCAAATCCCAAGTATGCCACAATCCTCCAAGAGTGCTCCAAGAAAAATCTAAGTGTCCAAGAGTATGAGAGAGAGAATATAAGAGAGAGAGTTCAAAGCTAAAACTAACAAAAGTTCGTGAGTTGATCCTCATAATAATTTTTATCTTTGAGGCCTCTATTTTCTTCATTTTCCTCCTCACAGCCAACCTGTGACCTTTCACCTTCATTTTCTCCCAATTTCCTTTATTTTCATAAATAAATGCCACTTTGCCTTTCCAAAGCCTTTGCAATTTCATTTTTCAATTTACATAGCCGTTAATAAATCACAAGTGATCCCCGTCACTATGTTTTTGCCCAACATTCAACTTGGAATATGTGTCCCATGACCATGGTCTTATTTTTCCTTTATTAACTTTATTACATGAAGTTTTAACCTGGGGATGTTACAACAAGCTGTTGCAAAAAAATGTTACTATGGAATACAAATTAGAGCTGCCTACATCTTCTTGAGTACACCCAGTTTTCCATGTTTCATGCTTAAATAAGGTTATCGGTGACAAGATTCTAGTTCAAACAGTGTTTCTAGAACTCGACGAAGAAGGAAAATCCATATTTGAGCTTGAAGAAATTAGAGAAATAAGAACCCGAAAGCCACATAATTGATTAATTTCAAAGTATCTCATTAAGTGGAAGAACTAACCTGCTCAATATTCCACATGGGAGGATGATAATTTTATATAGAAGCATCTGAAACTACTCAAGCATTGAGGACAACACTTTTTTGAAGGAGAGGGGCATGTTAGGTCCCTATAATACTAGTGTACTCCCTTATTCTTATTGTTAGTGTAGCCCCCTATTGTCATTGTTGTACCCATGTCTCCCCCATATTGTTATTGTTGTGCCCCATAAAAGTCCACTATTGTTATTGTTGTGCCATTGCATTATTATTGTTATGTAGTCTCTCATTATATCTTAGACTCCTATATATACCAAGGAGGTATTCTCATTTGTATCATCTAAGAAATTTTCATGTATGTAATGCAAAGGAGGTTCCCCCTCGAAGAGGATAATTTTTAAGTCGTTGATCTATATTTTATTTTGTTTTGTGAGCTCGTTGCATAACACTTTTTCTAGGACTTAATAAGCCCTCCCATTTAAACATGTGTTTTTCTCAACACTTTATTACTTGTATATGTTTCTACATGAAGAAATTATCTCCATATGATGCCTCTTCTACTGGTAGGTTCTTCCACTTTAAGAGTTACTCGATAATTGCTCCATCTCACAACTTCTTGATCCAAGTTTCAATGGTTTTTTTGGTTATAGCATGATTTTCCCTTCTTCGTTAATCTTGGGTAAAATAGTTTGAAATTGGATCTTATCACCAATTAACTTACTTAAGAAAGGAACATAGAAAATTGGATGTACATATGAAGATGGAGGGAACTCCAATTTATAGGCCATACTTCCAATCATCTGAAACACCTTATAGGGACCATAACACTTGGGAGTCAATTCATTATCCTCCTTTTGTTGCTTGAGGGGAATTTTTTTGTATTGTAGTAGACTCAAAAATACCCAATTCCCCATTTCAAATTCAGTTTCATTATGATGTTGATCTACTTATTATTTCATCCTATTTTGTGTTGTAAGCAAGTTTCCCTTAAATAGTTTGAGAACATTATCGTTGGTGCTCTATGTGGTCCTCCACTACCTAAACCTTCACTTTCCTCTCCAGGATGATGTGATGGAAGGAAGGTGATATCCATAAAGTGTCATAAATGGAGACATTTTTGATAGGGTGTAGAGGGAAGGCTTGTACCACCATTCTACCAAGGACAACCACTCAACCCATGGTGTGTATTTATTAGATGCAAAGCAACAAAGATATCAATCTATATATTTATTCACATTTTCCATTCTAGAGTAACTATAAGCCAATTGAGTACATAAACAATAAAGTAATTCAATCTAAAATTTTCTAGTAAAAAATGGATCTCTGTAACTTACAATAAACTCGGGGATTACATGTAGCTTTTATGCTATTTCCACGAAATATATGGCTATTGTACTTGCTTTAAAAGGATGAGAAAGAGAGAGAAAATGCACATTCTTTTATTCAGACTTGGTAGATCTATACTAAAGTTCACTAAATCCTCTTCCTAATGTTGACTTGGTATGACTAGTGGTTGTAGAAGCCCTATGTCTTAGTTTCCTATCCTTTATTGTGTTGGCAGATTACATATTCAACCACAAAATTTTGAACATCATTTATAATACTTTGTTAGAAAAATCCTTCTTAATCCTCTATCAAGTTTTCAAGAACCCTAAATGTCTTCCTATAGGAGAAGTGTGTAATTCCAAAAGTACCTTCTATTTAAGTTGGGAATTCTTGCATAACTATACACAATCCTGACACATCTTGTTCTTCCACTTAAAATTATGTAATGCACTTAGGTCCTCCTATAATTTTTGAATGATCTTGCTTCCATTTTATCCTTGCCTCTTCCACCCAGTTCGATTATGGAATGGAAATAACATATGATAAACCCTTTATGTCTTCATATTTCCTTGAAGTACACCTACCATGATATTATTTTTTCTTTTCTTTTTTCATATAATTTCAAAGTCATGTCCTAGCATCTTTGTGACACATTTTTGTTGTTCTTTTGTAGATAATCACTATTCTAAGAAGTAATTTAAACTATCATGATCCATTTTCAGTTTGAAGTGTATTCCTATTGCGTAAGGGCATCATTTATTAACTGCATGTAGCGTGGTCAACATTTATTTTCATTAATGAGTTTGAGTAAGTTCTTTCCTTTAAGCTCAAGCAAGGGGCTTCCTTCTTGCATTAAACTACACCAATTCCATGGCTTGAGGAATCACACTCCATAATAATGGTTTTTATGAAGTTAGGTGTGGAAAGGATAAGAGTTGTAGACATAATTTCCATAATATTTTCAAAGGCTTTAATTGCACCTTGGGTCCAAAAAAATGCCTCCTTTAGTAATGCTATTAATAGTACTGATATTTCACCATAAATCTTGAAAAACTTGCAACAATGGCCTATAAATCTTAAGAATCCTCCAAGATTCTTCAAGGTTTTCAATTATCCATTCCATATTAGCTTTAATTTTGTTAAGGTCCACTTTGGAACCTTTACGAGATAAAATATGACCCAAATATATACCCAAATATTCCATTTCTTGAAACTAAATGTTGCACTTGGAAGGATTTGCATATAGTTTTCACTCTTTCATTAGTTTTAAGACCCTATCAACTTGTTATACATGTAACAAGCCTTTGATATGGGTTTAATTTGGTCCTAGGAATACTTCGTCATTTAATCATCAACCTAGGTTACTCTTATTCTAATTAGGCTCTTACACTATCTATGTAAGATGTAAGTACTTGTATTGATTAACAAGATGACACTAGTTCTAGTTTCAAACCTCCCTACTATAAATAATCAAAACCAAGATGAGTTAAATAAGATACAATATTCAGAAATAAAACAAGTTCTAAATTTTGAGACTAGTTGATGGATCTCCTTGGATTCAAGCATACAAGTTGAGAATAAATTTTGCTAACAAAACTATGATAGTGAGCCCAAAACATTTTATATGAAAGAAATAAATCCCACTGCAAAGAAGTCTTAATGCTACTATGCAATTCAAAATTAAACTAGAAAGCATCACATAACTCTTCTTTACATTAACAAAGATCAAATAGCTACAATGATTATTTTACAACACACATCCATATATCAATAGTTGTGAACGAAACTTAATAATATCTATAGTCATACACATAAATAGAATAAAAATGAATTAAAATAGTAACATACATATAATTGGTAGCATGACTCCTTGAAGAGGGCTCTGGCTTCAGGCTCTCACTGCCTCAAACTCTGCTAATATACAACTAGCAAACTCAACAAGAACTAACTCTTTGTATTAATGGAATTGATCAATTACAAATTCATCGTTCACCCCCTTCCTTCTCATTTATCAAAACTTTTTACATTATATAACATTTGGTTGTGTTCACTTTAAGAAAATGTATAACAGCCAGTAAGTGAAAAACAAGTTGTCTTTGCATTATCCAGTGTTGGTTGAGAGAAAACTATGGTCCATTGTTCATCATTGGCATTTTCATGCATGTGTATAAACTTTATATCATTATTCATTGTTTGTATAGTTGGAACCATGCCCAAAATACACTTGAGCCTCATACAACAAATGGAAAACAATATCCTTTTTTGCACATGCTCGATAATGAATGAGGGATGAGATCAAGCTCCAACAAATTACCAAAATTCTCACGAAACATGTGGATGGTTGCAAGGAATAGAGTTGATGGCTCCCAAAAGTCTATTGCAATAGTAATGACACCAAATTGTTTGAAGATTCTTCCTGAGTCCTATAAACTTGTTAGTGATTAACCTTTCACATTGTATTAAATTCAACCCATAATCACACCATTATTTATTATTAATTAATCTAGGAAGTATGACATAAAATATTCATTTTTATCATACTATAAAGGAAAAAAACTAAACCATTATACACAAGGTTTATGATCCAAATTCATAAATAGGTAATTTTTCAAAGTAAATAAGGATGGTAAGAGGGTCTTCTAGGTTTAAATAATACCATTTATGGATCCTGAATCCACCCCCATTCCTTGCCCCATTTCGAGGGTGGCTGTCCTTGTTCAACCCACTAGTCTCTAGCAAGGAAGCCTACATTTATGTCACCCTAATTGAAACTTGGATTACCAAATTATTCAGATGTATAAAAACAAAAGTTTCTCTCTACTTCTACCTAGTGATCGGGTTTTTCAAGTTCATCCCATTCTATGACAACTCTATAAACCCTTGTTGGACACCATATCAATGGAAAATGGAATCACATGCCTATCCACCAAATGTAAATCTTTTTGAGTGAATTGGCATAGAATTATGCTCATGCTATCACCAATTTAAATAAAGAGTAGGATGTGTGATATTTCTCCCTTAGGTAACTAGGCATATAAGTCCATCTATCGTGGGAATCCATGAGTGCTCAATTAAGATACTCATGAAGAATGTAGATATAATCTAGCCATGCCAAACTTTGGTTTTACTTAACCATAGCTGTAATTTTAGGGTCATCAATCATCCCAAAATGATCCCCTTGAATCACCATGGGAATGGGATACTTGTATCTAACAAAGAGCATGGAATTAATTTCCACATTTTCATTAATTCCAAGGCTTCTTTCCATAAAATTTGATTGTACACAAGAGAGGAAAATTTTTCTAAGTTGTATTCTCCATTGTAGGGGTTAGGGTTCCATCTTACATTTTTTGATAAAATAAAGTTGAACTAATATAATTCACATTAAAGATATTGGTCATGATGGAAAGCAGTAGAGAAGGTTCCCAAGAACCAATATTTAGTGAGTATTATATAATCTTTCCCTCTTGCACTTTGTTGGATCCTAATTTTCACCCATCTCTCCTATAGAAAGACTTCATATACTTTGGATGATGGTATACACTTGAGTCCTTACAATGAAAACTCATAAGATTTTTGGAGTTGGTGTGACATTAAATTAATTGGTCCTTATGTTACTTAATCCTATCCTTCCACATATTTTCATGGATAATATACATCTGAAACAACTTCTCTTTCAAATTTTGATTGGTCTATTGATGGCACTCCTTTTCAATGATACTAAGATCAAAGATCCCATCCCGGTTCCCCAATTAGGAAGGTTAGGCTCGAGCTATAAGAAAGCATAGGAATTCGTCGTCATGTCATCCAAAATTTCATTAATGAGCTTATTAACGAAGGTAATGATACTTCCAGTTTTAGGAGTAGTAAAATCCTCTACTTTTGGGTATTTCACGTGGTCTTATTTTTCCTGATAGGTATTTTCCCACAATGATTTCCCTGCTCTTTATTTTTATCCCCACTAGTCATTATATCAATCATCCTATCATCAAGTTTAGGTCCCTCCTACGGGGAAGGTTATTTTATTAGGTTCTATATCTCACAACTTGCTTCTTAGTCTCCATGAATTATGTTTTAAGTTTTGTATTCCTTATTTTAAGTTGTTACATAATCCTTACCAATAAAGGATAAGCAATATTTTGATATAATGGAGGTTTAGGTACTACATAATTACTATCTCATTGTTTCTTAGGTGACAGTGGGGACTACCCATAGCCCCGGTTTACCTTGGGCCCAACCTCAATCTGTGTGTAAATGCATCCAATTTTTCTTGCCCCAATCAACTTCACATCTCGGGAAACTCACACTGTTCTATTTTCTTGGTCTGGTAATTAGATAATTAGTCTAAGGCTTTTAATATCTCAATCTGAGATTGAGATATCAATCCAATTTCCTCCTTTAGTAATGACCTCCCCAAGACATACAAAAATGCTCTCTTAATAACAACCCCACAAAGAACCGGTCTCGTATCCAAAACCCTCAGCACACTTCATAGACATTCATATGTCGACCCCCAGGTTTATTCGTTCGCGAGATCAACACTCCTAAGGTCCAAGCCCTTACTCATCCCTCGGCAGACGCATATATTAAATCACATCACACATTTTGTGTTTCGCCCCCTTCGCATATTCAACATCCTCTATTAACCCCGCAAACCTTAGTTTAAAAGGTCCCAATTAATATAATTTAGAACTGGGGCCCAGCGTTGATGAGCCTTCCACATCCGACGGTGGAGATCACATCGCCTTGCTCCATACGATCCGACGGATATCGCTAGGCGTAGATGCACGAATGATAATGCACGATGGCGCACAATGAAAGTGGTTTCTCCAGAGCCCTTGAAGCCACGTGTCGGTCAATCTATGGAATCGCTCCCAATTCCTCCAATACCTCTCACCGTGTAAAGGTGGTGCGATCAAACCCGCCGGTTAGCTCTAAACCGTGTTCACTGTTCCTCCTTCATGGTTCCGCTCCTCTACTCCAGGTTCCGTCGTGCTTTCTTTTGTTATGTTCCACCTCTTTCCTTCCAGGTTCCATTCATAATTCCAAAGTGTTAGTCCGTGTTCCACCGAGAGTTCAACGCCAAATAATCTGTTTTAGTTCTTCCGCGTTGTAACTGATACGCCCTCGCTCCTCGTTCCTTTCTCCATGAACGCCAGTCAATTCCTTACTAATAGCGTAGACCCTTCCATGTGGGGCTTAAAACCATATCTTTGTTCATGACATATATTCAACGAATATATAACTCCACTGTCTACCAGTTTGGGATACACTGTCGACTGTATTAACATCGGTTCCTCTAACTATATATAGAGCACCATTAATCCCATCACAGGGTTTCTTAATTATCACGGATTTCAATTATCCTCCATCAGGATGCATACAAATGTTCACACAGAACTTATTTAAGCAAAGCGGATATACATTCACACATGCTTTAACTCGACAAATTCACATACAAAACTAAATCACAATGCACATGACATACTGAACAAATTATTTCTCATTAAATGAATTCTCTTACAGACTTCTTATCTCGGCCAGGTCTTCAACTCTACGGCCTTCTTCCTCACTATCCCGATCTATACAGCTCTCTGTAGGTACAGGAAGGTCTATGTGCAGGTCCCTTGACTCTGTCACAAAGGTTTATTTTTATACATATTGGAAATCAATCGATTCACTTCCTTGATGACTCTTGGACTCCTAAAGCTAGCCTAACTTCTGAAACTGACTATCTCTTCAGGTGCCCATCAATCATTCGGGCAGTTACAAAATTTTCCCTTCTAATTAACTAAAATAACTCAACTATGAATATTTACATGGGGAAACAAAACATGATACCCCCCTTAGGTTTATTTATGTACAAAAAGTGTCTTGGGCCTAATGCCCCTGCATCAGACTCCCCAGGTTCAAATGATTCATGAAATCCTGATCATGTGCTTTATTTTTTATATGCCTGGATCCCATACTTTGTTCTGCAACTGGTTATTTGTTGCAGCATTCTTCTTTCACATTCCTCCTGGCTTCCATATCTTGGTTTGCATCTTTGCACTTGCTATGCCCTCACAGTCTGTGACTGTCTTCCTCTTGTTGCTGTCCTTTTCTGAGGCATATTATGCATCAGTTTCCTTATCAATTCAATTTATCTGTCTAATATTTCCTCTGACTGTTGGACACTTAATTTTGTTTTCTGCATTCTTGTTTCTTCAATTCTTACTGCTGCCATATTCGCCATCCTATCATCCATACCCTCTATGCAACAGTAAATCTTTTGCTCCTCTGCTGGCAACACTTCAGCTTGTTGCTTCAGCCCTCTCTCCAGCAACACTCCAAGCTGCTGCTCTGGCATTTCACCTTATTTTCTAAATATCTTCAGCAAACATTCTTGCCATCTCCTTTGGCCAAACAAATCTTCTCCATGCTGCAACTCAGGTTCAACATCTTCTTCTTCTGCCTTGGCAATATTCCGCAATTGCCTCCCTTCTTCTTGATTGACTCCAACAATCAAATCAAGTTCTCTAGCCACTGTATCTTCATCTTTTGTCAGAGTGAAACTCTGGTTCTCCACTGCTGTAGCAGCCCCAATAGTCTACCATACAGCTTCTTCAATCTTCTCTGGGCTATTCGAACAAGCCAATTCTTCCTTGCTATCAATAGCAACAATTTCCTACATATGAGACATGGCTGTCTCATCTTCATTCACCTGCTCATCCTCATTCTACAATAGCTCTTCTTCTTCTAAGACAACTCCAAGTGATGGATTGTCTTCTGCTTTGCCTGTCAACACAGCCACTTCATTAGTTCCAAAACCCCAAGACCCAATGGTCCCTACTGATGATTCAATCATCAATTATTTTCTATCTTCATCCCATTGTGTCTTCACATTATGCAATCTCCAATTCTGAAATTGAGGTCTTCCCTCTTATATTGACTCCTGCTGATTCAACATACTCTCTAGCAGCTCAATTTCTCCAATCCATGGTTTAAAGTCTTCCACAGAACTCTCCTTCTCTTTCAATTGACTACCTCATGCTATCAACTTATCTCCATCATCAACAGGATCTGCATTCATCAAACATTTGTTAAAACAAAGTCTACAAGGCCTCATAGCCTTTCCTTCTTTTGTCAGCATCTCAGTATGTTGTCCCAACTTTCTTTCCTTCTTGATCAGCACATTAGAAAGCTGATTCCAATTCTTCAAACATTTCTTGAGACTACCAACTAGCCTCTCTTCTGCACCATCCCCTTCAAGGATGTCTTTCTGCTCTAGTTCATAAAAATGAACTCTCTCATCTTTCAATCATCTCTGTCCTTACCATCTGAACACCTTCTCTCTGTGGTTCTGTTCTCTACACCAGACCACTTAATTCATGCCACAATCTCGGCATCTCCTCTGAGAGAACATCTTCAACATCTTCAACATCTTCATTATCTTCTTCTATCACTATCTCCTCAGTCTTCATCAGAATAAAATTCTGATTTCCCATCTCTGCAAAGACTCCAGCTACCTGTCCATCATTCCTTACTTGGCCATTCATCAAAAGCAGCCTGTCATTATCAGCATTAATGACAAATTTATCTTCATCAGCTCCATTGAAACAATCTCTTCTATAAAATAAGGAATTAATGAATTCCCTTTGCTGCAATAGTTCAATCTGTTCTTCATCTGAAAGATACTCATCATATCTTGCTTGGCAACAATCAGCTTCATTCATCATAGTCCCATCATGTGAACTGTCTTCCTTAACACCTGCATTCACACACAACTTGTCAGTTGTAAAAACATAAGACCTCATGGTCTCATTTGGTGATTTGATCACCACATCTTCTTGCTATTCCAAGTCTTCCACATGCTCCAGAGATTCTCCAATGGTCTCTTCTTTAATTTCTTCAAGCTTTCCAACTTCCAGCTTCTGGCCAATATCATAACCTAAATCTCTTCTGCTTCCAATATGTGGGAAAGCATAACCTTTCTCCAACTGTGCATGGGCATCTTCAAAACATGTAGCTGCTCCATTTTCTTCCTTAGTGACAACATCAACAGTTTGTTTTCTCTCACCTGCTATTCCTGCAAACATACAAAATATGTCAGATGTAAGGCTCTTGGACCCCTGGGTCCCACTTGAAGCTTCAGTCTCCAAGTCCTTCTCCAGATACTCAATTACTTTGAGTATTTCCTTTTTTTTCCGAGCATTCATCATCTGCTCCTTGTTCCTTTGTAGCCTCCGCCACTTTATCTTCTTCTTCATGAGCCAACCAACTCTCTGGCTTTCTTCTATCCTTCTCTTCAGTTCGTTGAGCTCTTCCTTGATCTCAGAAAATTATTTCCAATATTCTTCATCTGTGAGTCTCTTCCTCATACCATTTTCTTTGGCATATTCCCACACTCTGTTGCTGTGGCCTCTTTCAGAACCTCTGCAATCTCTGCAATCTCTACTATGGCTCTCAGTAGCCATTCTCTTCTCTAGGAGTTATTCACTCACAAGCTGCACTAAGCCTCTACAACAACAAGCTCTCTTGCTGCAACTCACCTCACCAAGCTTCTCTCCCGAGCTCCAGCTTTTGGCAAGTACTGGTCCCCTCTCCCAGGAACCTTCTGAGCACTCTCTTCTGCTCTCTAGGCTTCACTCTGCAACTTTCTCAAGAACACCCCTTTTCTTCTTTCATCCAACCTCAGTTAGGAATTATTTCAGGTTCTACCACACTGTTTCTGCACTCAGAATCCCTTGCTGGACTCTTCCGTCACTGCTCTCAAAGCTTGTGATCTGCCTCTGCTAAGATCCCTCCTCAATTGCTTGCACTTTGTATTCTGCAAACAAATATTTCCAACCAGAGTTCAAATAAGGCTCATCATCTTACCTCTCAAGATCCCTGACTGATCTTGCTTCTCCTTTCTCACCCGCACTGCATCTCTACTCGCTGCAATCTTCTGTCTTCAAATCCAGATTCTGTAAATCCGAGTTATCAACCTTCACTGCATGTCAAATCAAATCTGCAATTTTTTGTTAAACAGATTTAGACTTCAAATTTTATTTCCTGTTCAGTACATGTGCATTTCCAAAACAAACTTTTCAATGAGCTAACTAAATTCTAGCTCTGATACCATTTGATAGCGGGGACTACCCATAGCCCTGGTTTATCTTGGGCCTAATCTCAATCTGTGTGTAAATACATCCAATTTTTCTTGCCCCAATAAACTTCACATCTCGGGCAACTCACACTGTTCTATTTTCTTGGTTTGGCAATTAGATAATTAGTCTAAGGCTTTTAATATCTCAATCTGAGATTGAGATATCAATCCAATTTCCTCCTTTAGTAATGACCTCCCCAAGATATACAAAAATGCTCTCTTAATAACAACCCCACAAAGAACCAGTCTCGTATCCAAAACCCTCAGCACACTTCATAGACATTCATATGTCGACCCCTAGGTTTATTCGTTCGCGAGATCAACACTCCTAAGGTCCAAGCCCTTACTCATCCCTCGACAGACGCATATATTAAATCACATCACACATTTCATGTTTTTCCCCCTTCGCATATTCAACATCCTCTATTAACCTCGCAAACCTTAGTTTAAAAGGTCCCAATTAATATAATTTAGAACTGGGGCCCAGCGCTGACGATACTTCCACATCCGACGGCGAAGATCACGTTGCCTTGCTCCATACGATCCGACGGATATCGCTAGGCATAGATGCACAAATGATAACGCGCGATGGCACGCAATGAAAGTGGTTTCTCCAGAGCCCTTGAAGCCACGTGTCGGTCAATCTATGGAATCGCTCCCAATTCCTCCAATACCGCTCATCGTGTAAAGGTGGTGCGATCAAACCCACCGGTTAGCTCTAAACCGTGTTCACTGTTCCTCCTTCGTGGTTCCGCTCCTCTACTCTAGGTTCCGTCGTTCTTTCTTTTGTTATGTTCCACCTCTTTCCTTCCAGGTTCCGTTCATAATTCCGAAGTGTTAGTCCATGTTCCACCGAGAGTTCAACGCCAAATACTCTGTTTTAGTTCTTCCGCGTTGTAACTAATACGCCCTCACTCCTCATTCCTTTCTCCATGAATGCCAGTCAGTTCCTTACTAGTAGCGTAGACCCTTCCATGTGGGGCTTAAAACCATATCTTTGTTCATGACATATATTCAACGAATATATAACTCCACTGTCTACCAGTTTGGGATACACTGTTGACCGTATTAACATTGGTTCCTCTAAATATATATAGAGCACCATTAATCCCATCACAGGGTTTCTTAATTATCATGGATTTCAATTATCCTCCATCAGGATGCATACATATGTTCACACAGAACTTATTTAAGCAAAGCGGATATACATTCACACATGATTTAACTCGACAAATTCACATACAAAACTAAATCACAATGCACATGACATACTGAAAAAATTATTTCTCATTAAATGAATTCTCTTACAGACTTCTTATCTCGGCCAAGTCTTCAACTCTACGGCCTTCTTCCTCACTATCCCGATCTATGCAACTCTCTGCAGGTACATGCAAGTCTATGTGCAGTTCCCTCGACTCTGTCACAGAGGTTTATTTTTATACATATTGGAAATCAATCGATTCACTTCCTTGATGACACTTGGACTCCTAAAGCTAGCCTAACTTCTGAAACTGACTATCTCTTCAGGTGCCCATCAATCATTCGGGCAGTTACAATATTTTCCCTTCTAATTAACTAAAATAACTCAACTATGAATATTTACATGGGGAAACAAAACATGATACCCCCCCTTAGGTTTATTTATGTACAAAAAGTGTCTTGGGCCTAATGCCCTTGCATCATTAGGGCTGATCCCTTAACGAATTTCTTGCATGCCTACGAGTTTTAGGTCTTAGGGTCCTTTATACCTCTTCATTTTCATACTTTGATATGTCAATGCACATGTAGTAAGAGCTAGTTTACTATATTTTTGTACTTTGGTTAATTGGTGCCTTTTTCTTGTATTTTCCCTCACCCGTGGATATGTCCTAGCTTATGTAGAAATCTTAACTTAGTGTTTATGGGAATGGATCCTACTCTTAAGTGTTGTTGTTGTTTCAAGGGAGGCTAAGTTCAATGTTTTGGCTTGTTCTGTTGAGCCCGTATACATAAAGGGTATAACCATTTTTCTTGATTTTTTGGTTAGAAATTTTCATGACATAAAGGTTCCCCTCTCACATCCTCATTCCTACAATTCATTCATCGTGAGGATCTTAATGAGCCCATGGTGGTAAAGACTAGTCTATGCATCATATCTTTTTAGTGGCGTGCTCACCATTTTCAATAGGATCTTATGAAAATAGAATAGAAGAATAAGAGGTTTATCTCCTTTTAGGTATATCATTAACCATTTGTGGTAGTGGTAGTGACCAAACTATGTCACCCCTCACACATGCTGAAATTTTGAATGTAGTAGAATAGTTTGTCCCAAGGAAAAACTAGCCTGATTTTGGTTATACCTTTGTAGAATCTATTGAATTTTTGTCGGTGTTGGAACATGGAACAACTATTATTTGGGAGTTTGAAATTATTGAAAAATATTTCCCCAATTCGATGTAGGTACGTCTCCTTTCCAATCGAAGATTATGTTACATTAAACCCGAGACATATAAATTCAACATGAACCCCAATGAATGAATGGAAAAAGTGGAGGGTAATTTGAGGATCACTTCCTTTGAACTTCTAGAATAACTGGGGCTACCCAGCATAAAAAAACACAAAGGATATCCAAGAATTAACTATCAAAGGGTCCACGTTATTTGGTTCTCAACAATTAATGTCTCCCCCCATGGTGAATACGAAGACAATATCTTCGTTGTGCTTACTCTCTTAGTCGGATTTTGAAATACAAATACATTATTAATGTTGCAAATATTATGTTGGCATACAATATTTTCTTTTGACTTGATATGGCTGCCCTCCCCACACAATTTAATTTTCAAACACTACTGTGGATCATCATTTATCTGAGGAATCAAACACCAATTGGGTTGATGTGTGATAACATTGTTGTAGAATTATAATTACACCCACCAACTTTTCGAAAATGATGCTACAGGAGAAGGTATAATGAAGGAGATAACGATATTAGAGTTCATATAATTCCCACTAATTTACATGATTATACCATTCAATTAGAAACATTTTGCACCATAAATGAGTCATTCCACTCACAATGATAATGTTTTTCAATTTGGTATTAAAAATAATCATATAATTTGAAATTGGATTTAGAAAATTAGACCTTGTGAATTAATATAATTGTTGTAGCTTAAAAAATCCTTCGATTGAGAGAAAAATTGTGTCATCCTTATAGAGAATCCTTAACTTATGCATAGAATGAAAGGTGGAGCAACCATTCGATTGCTCTAAATTTCTCAAAAAATACCGTATAAATTTATGAAACATTTCCAAAATTTATACTTCCAAGAAAGTATAACTTAATTATTTGCATGAAAATGATAGTGGTGATAGGGGTATTGCATGATAAGTTAATAATATTAATCCTACTAGGGTATCAATGTTGGAGGAGAGACTCATCAACATTGGGCTTTGCATTAGAGAATTTCAAGGGGCATTATCTGTTAAGTCCCTATATTAATAGTGTAGTCCCTTATTCTGTTAGTGTAGCCCCCCTTATTGTTATTTTTTTACCCCTATAACCCCTATATTGTTATTATTGTGCCCTTTTATTATTATTGTTAGGTCGGCTAGGATTACATTGTGGCCCCACTAGGATTATATTGTGGCCCCATGGACTCCTATATATAGAAGGAGGTTTTGGTCATTTGTATCATCCAAGAATTGTTCATTCATGTAATGTATTGGAGGTTTCTCCCTTGAAGTGACTTATTTCTAAGGCTTTGATATCTCTTTTCTTCTCTTTTTGGAGCTGGTTTCACAACATTTGGTATCAGAGCTTTGAGATTCTAGGGTTTTGCTGCTCCAAATAGGTCATCGTGGCATTTTCGCTATAAATTTTTTTCTACGAAGGTTAAGAATCTGAAATTTTTAGAGTGCGAAGCAAAAATATTGAGGAACATCGTCGCAAAATTTCAGATATTGGTTCGCAAAATTTTCAAAGATATGATCTGTGGAAGTTAGGGCTTTTTGAGGCTTCTGAATTTCATCTCAAAGAGGTGATCGTGGGAAAATATTCATAGATCTCTCTCTGAGCATCAAATTGAATGTTGTAAAAAGTGGCCACAAGTAAACGGATTTTTATTTTCGATCTATCAATTTCAGAGCCAAAGGAGGAAACAGTGACACGTAGAGAGTCGTACAAGTTCTCTCTACTAAACCAGTCCAAAATTGGGTCATTGTGGGAGATTGGACATAACTTTGACTTGAAGAATCCAAATCAAGTCAGACCTGTGGAATTTGAAAGATGCTTCAGAGGAATACTACAGGGCTGAATTTCAGATATTGAGGATATGCAATTATAGAGATAATTAAGTTTCAATATCGAGCTCCTAAAAATCAATAAAAAGGTGTGTATTTAGTTTTTAAAATTGCATAACGGGAATATTTTAGAATTTTTATCATATTGGGTTCTATGATGCCTCCAAAAAAAAATTCCATACCCATTAAACCCTCAAAAATCTATACTATGATGCATGAAGAGGAAGAATTGCAGTATGAGATATCAAAATTACGATACCAAGTGCAACAAATTTCGATATTACGAAGAGCAACTGAAGATGACATAGATGGTTTAAAAGCAGAGATGAAGGCTAAGTTGGATGGTTTGAAGGATCAAATAATAGCTAATATGGATGATAAATTAGTGGAAGATCACATCGAGCATCAACAACAAGTTCTCCAACTCTCAAAGGATAACCTAACTTTGGTGTAGAATCTAATGAAACAACAAGAAGATCAACATCACATCGAAAGAATTTATCAAGCAGTCACAGAAATAAGAACTCGACAAGTCTGATCAATTTCAGAGTATCTCAGTAAGTGGAAGAACTTTCATGTAGAATATTCCGCATGGGAGGATGATAATTTTATACAGAAGCATCAAGAAACAATCAAGCATTGAGGACAACACTTGTTTGAAGGAGAGGGGCATGTTAAGTCCCTATATTAATAGTGGTCTCCTATTATGTTAGTAGCCCTTCTTATTATATTGTTGTACTTCAGAATTTTATATTATTATTATTGTGCTCTTACATATTATTGTTATCACATTGTTAGGTTTAAGCTAGGATTACATTGTGGCCCCACTAGGATTATATTGTGGCCCCATGGACTCCTATATATAGAAGGAGGTTTTGGTCATTTGTATCATCCAAGAAATTTTCATTCATGTAATGTATTGGAGGTTACCCCCTCGAAGTGGCTTATTTCTAAGGCGTTGATATCTCTTTTCTTCTCTTTTTGGAGCTGGTTTCACAATCCAAAATTTATACTTCCAAGAAAGTATAACTTAATTATTTGCATGAAAATGATAGTGGTGATAGGGGTATTTCATGATAAGTTAATAATATTAATCCTACTAGGGTATCAATGTTGGAGGAGAGACTCATCAACATTGGGCTTTGCATTAGAGAATTTCAAGGGGAATTATCTAATAATTATGGAGGAGATTAACACTTCATAAAATAACATTATTTGGCTCAAAGAACATGCGAACTAGTATAGCTAATTTAACTTTAAAGAAGAATTCAAAATATATTTTTTTGGGTTTCCTTGTTATAAATTTAAGTGAAGACAAGTTCCCTTATCCTTGGTATGTTATTGCCCTGAAAAAAGAAATAAGTCACTTTAGTACATGGCTAGGTCTTCTAAAGTATCAATATTATTGCAAAAGTAAAGCATTATATCACCCTTGGGAACAAAAAAACTATATTGAGAGAAATTCAATCGAAACAAAGTATTCTAATTGTATCATTATGTAATAGAATAAGTTCCTTTTGATCTTCAAATTTGATAGAAGTTAATGAAAGGTGAAGATGAAAATTATTCTATGTATGATTTAATACCAAAAATATGGTGACTTGAGTAGCCAATCAAGTGGTGGAGTAGTTGATGATAAACAAGTAGAAGAGCACAAATCCAACTACTATCAAGCATGAAACAAAAAGTACAGTGAAAATGGTTGGGCTTTGTTTTGAACAATGGTGCAAAAAATTTGTGATCACAACTTCATAAGGTATAAATAAAAATTTCCTTCTTTTTTGTTCCTTTTTTTTAAAAACAAGATTTAATGCTTGCTAGGGCACTAATTTTTAGCGAAGTTTGCCCAAATGTTCCCTAATGGGATTTTTTCAATTTGGTTATTTCATCGAGAGACCTTAGAAAATGTCTCGGTTTTATGAGAACTCAAGATATGGGGATGCTTTTAATAGGTTTTCATCCCCATATGATTATTGTATTTTTTTCCTTTATTTTATTTGTAGTAAAATCATATGGAGGAGGTAAGCTTTGGTGGAGTTTCCACCTAACTTACAACCTAAATATCAACATGTTTGACCAAATCCCAAGTGAACTCTTCATTTGATACTATCTTTTGATGTTGGTGTAATATATGGCCATTTTCCATAAGTTTTGCTATGTTTTCATCGATGGTGGGGAGCTTGATAGAGCCATTATTGTATATGGTATAAATTTCATAAGGTCCCAACCATTGAGTGAAAAATTTTAGCTTAAAATATTTGTATCTGGAATCAAATAGAAGGGCTTAGTCACCCTCCTTGAATTTTTTTTTTTCTTGATAAAAAAAGTTTCTATTGGAAAGCAACTTGAAGAATCTAATCGAGCTCGTTAATATGATCTAGCTAGTGGCATTGGTCCTCTGACAATTCCAATCCTATTTGTACTTAATTTCAAATTTTATCAGGAGAAGCACATGCTTTCCTTATACCAACTCATATGGAGTGAATTACATGTTATTCCTCTAAGTAGTATGATAAGCCCAAAGTGCTTCAAGAAGCCTATTTGGCCAATCTTTGCAATGTTTTTTGGAAATAATAAGAGGGGGGTGAATTAATATTTCCCTTTTATTTTTCATTTAGTTAGTTCATTTAAAATTTACAACATTAATATCAGAACATAAAAAAACATCACATCAAAATAGTGCACAAGATTTGGCTTAATCAAATATCTGTTATATATGATGAACATATAACATTTACCAGATGAATCTGGAAGGAAGTGCAAGACTCCCCAGGGTTTACCAACAAGCTGGAAGGAAGAAAATGCTCCCTAAAGGTTGGGCTCCCATTCCAGGGATAAGGGCCCAAGTACAATCAATTGATCAAATACAACAAACACATGATGCCATGCTTCCACAATCTCATTCATTGTTTGCACTGCTACCATTTCTTCCTTTGTTGCTACCACTTCTGTCAATGTTGTCTATTGTTGCTCACTATAGACCATTGTTGCACTCTTCAATACCATTGCTCTTCATCACTACCTTTTCTTCTGGTACAAACTCAAATTCACTATTCTAGGTTCAACATTCATAAATCAACAACATATCAATCCAAGTCTTGTCAAGCTCTCACACAATCCAATTGAGACGCACCCTTACATCAACACTTAGAGGTAATTTCCACATGGTCACTATTGGTAAGATACATAATATTTGTCATGTTTAGGTTTAGGCCACTGTCATAGCTCCAAGTCAAAGTTACTGATGTGTTATTACTGATATTAAGGTCACATTATTTCACTGCAATGGAGGATCATTGTAGTGATTCCTCTACTCAAATTTTGTTCAACTATACTACTAATGGCAGTAAGACTCTTACTGCACAACCAAAATGTAACAACCTTGGTGAAAATGTTAGGAAATTATATATTACAGAGCAATGGAACACATAAAATATTCGGAAACACAAACACATAAATAACATATAAAACAAGAGAGACACATATATATGTGGTTCACCCAACTTGGGTTACGTCCACAAAAACAACCAATCCTTCCTTTATATTATCCAACAAAAATGAAGAGACACAACCTACAAAAGATCTGTTGTAATATCCTCTTCTCTCTCACACATTCCCCCTTGCTATTTCTCGCTTAGAGTATACACACCATACATAGCCACAATAAAATACCCTCATAAAACAAAGGGGTTTCCTTCTAGGGAAAAAAACCCTAAATTAAACATAACTTCTACTGTCAGATCATCCACCTAATGAACGACCCAGATTGACTACGAAATTACAACATTTTACAAGGCAATTTTACATCTGTTTTTAGCTTCAGGGGCGTTGCCCTCAAAACCCCCCCGCTAGGGGGCGGCAATCAAATGAAAGACGGTGTTTCCACCTCGTTAAGAACAGGGGTCCAACATGGTGATACATCTGAATAAGGAAGATAATCAGGCTCCACACCCAACAACCTACCACTTGGAGACTGATTGTAGAAAATCCACTGCTACTTCATTTGTTGGACAATTACTCCACTTTGGACCTGACCATTTCTCATCTTCATCGTCATACTTGAAGACCAATTGAAACTAATCATGATCTCAGTTTCTCCCTGGTTACAACTTTTGTTCGCATATTTGCAGGATTCTGGCTAGTGTGTATCTTTTCCAGCTTCAACTATCCATCTTCCAACACCGACCATATGAAATGGTACTTGACTTGTATGTGTTTAGTCCTAGAATGAAATGATGAGTTCTTTGCAATATGAATGGCACTTTGGCTGTCGCTGTATAACCTGCCCATCTCATGCTTCTTACCCAATTCATCCATACACCTTTGTAACCAAATAATTTCTTTAGTAGCCTCTGTAGCAACAACATACTCTGCGTCTATTGTTGAAAGTGAAACAAAACTTTGTATTTTTGAAACCCAACTGACAGCTTTTCCACCTACAGTAAATACATACCCTGTAGTGCTCCTCCTCTTATCTCTATCACCTGCCATATTTGCATCAACATATCCATGTAGAGAAATGTTTGAACCACCAAAGCATAATTCTTGATTTATGGTACCTCTCAAATATCTGAGAATCCATTTCACTTCCATCCAATTTTATTTTCTTGGATTGTTCATGTACCTGCTTATGACTCCCACTGCATGTGCAATATCAGGCCTTATGCAGACCATTGCACACATTAAGCTTCCAACTGTTGATGCATATGGAACTTTAGACATATAATCCATTTCTTCTTAGGTCTTGGGGCGTATCTTCATACTAATTTTTAAATGGCTAGCCAAAGGTGTACTAACTGGTTTTGCATTCTGCATATTAAATATTTTCAACACCTTTTGTATGTACTCACTCTGATACAATGTTAATTTGCCATTTTTCCTGTCTCTAGTTATTCTCATAACAAGGATTTGTTTTGCAGCTCCCAAATCCTTCATTTCAAATGAATTTTCCAATTTTCTTTCAAGCACATTTATTTCCTGCATGTTAGACCCTGCAACAAGCATGCCATCTACATACAATAACAATATAATATAGTTTCCATCATTTTGCTTTTTCAGATAGACACAATGATCAGAGTGATATCTAGTATAACCTTGTTCAGACATAAACCTGTCAAATTTTAGATACCACTACCTTGGAGCTTGTTTTAAGCCATACAAGCTCTTCTTTAACCTGCACACTAATTTTTCCTTCCCTTTGACCCCATATCCTTGTGGTTTTCTACATATAGATCTCTTCCTCCAAATCTCCATGGAGAAATGATGTCTTTACATCTAACTGCTCAAGATGCAAACCTTCTACTGCTACAAGACTTAAAATAGTTATGATTGAAGTCATCTTAACAATAGGAGAAAATATTTCATCAAAGTCAATACCTTTATTCTGTGCAAACCCCTTCACTACAAGTCTAGCTTTGTACCTCTGTTTTCCTCCATCTTCTTCCTTCAGCCTCTAAATCCATTTATTCTGAAAACTTGTTTTACCTACAGGAAACTTGACTAAGTCCCAAGTCTGGTTATGTATTAAGGAGTCCATCTCTTATTTCGTGGCTAGCTCCCACTTCTTCCTGGTTTCGACTTGCATTTCTTCTTCCTAAAATCTAGGTTCACTAGAATCAGTCAACAATAAATAATATAATGAAGGAGAATATCGTTCAGGGGGTCTACTTATCCTGGTAGATCCCTTGACACCACTTTCATGTGTTTGAGGTGATTTTTGCTATTGTACTGGTTGTTGTTGTTGTGGCTGTTGATTATTATTATTTTCAAGCACCTTTACTTTTTCTATGATCTCATCAAGAACTGTGTATTCTTTGTTTTCTTTTTTCCTGTTTCTTTTCCTACAACTGATTCTTACAAGACCTTTTCATTGAATATTACATCTCCGCTCCTAATGATTTTGTGATTTTCATAATCATATGAGTGATAACCAAAATAATTAACACCATATCCAATAAAGGTACATTTATTTGATTTTTCCTCAAGATTTTTTCTATTTTATTTATTAATATGGACAAAGGCCTCACAACCAAAAGGATTTAAAAAGAGTAGTTTACCTTTTTACCTGTCCATGCCTCCTCTGGAATACCACCATCCAAAGAACTTGAAGGCCATCTATTTATTAGATAAACAACAATATCTACAACATCTGCCCAAAATTGTAAAGGAAATGCTGCATGTAATCTCATGCACCTTGCATGCTCCATGAATGTCCTGTTCATCCTTTCTGACACACCATTTTATTGTGGTGGTCTTGGAACTGTCTTCTCTGGGCGAATTCCATGCTCTGAACAATACTTATCAAACTCTTTGCTGGAATATTCACCTCCATTTTATGATCTCAAACAATTCAACTTCTTTCCTGTCTCAATCTCAACCAAATATTTCCATTTCTTGAAAGTATCAAATACATCAGATTTATTCTAAATACAATAAATCCAATTTTTTCTAATTGCCTCATCAATAAAAGTAACATAATAATGAGAGCCATCGAGAGATGATACCTGAGCAGGCCGCCATACATCTATATGCACAAGCTCTATTTTTTCGCTCTTATTTTATTTCCCAACTCTAAAAAATTTGACTCTCTTATGTTTTCCATATATACAATTCTCATAGAAATCCAAATCAATATTATTCAAACCAGACAACAAATTTCTTGAGTGAAGAATATTCATCCCCTTCTCACTCATGTGTCCGAACCTATGATGCCATAATGTTGCATCTGCTCCTTTGGAAGCTAAAGCATTAACAGAGTTAGAAATACCATTGCATAAATACAATGTACCGACCTTTTCTCCTTTTTCTATTACCAGGGCTCCTTTAGTGACTTTCCAGGTTTTATTTGTGAAAGTTGTCACACAACCTTCATCGCCTAACTGCCCTATTGAAATCATATTTTTCTTCAGATCTCGAACATGCCTTACCTCATTTAATAACCATTGGTTTCCATTCTTCCGTTTTACAATAACTTTACCCATTCCAAAAATTTTACAGGGTTTATCATCACCTGGACAAACCTGTCCAAAATATCCTATAACATAGTCATGCAAATATTTCTTATTAGGTGTGGCATGGAATGAGGCCCTTGAATCTACTACCCAGGAATTAGTAACATTTTCTAAAGAAAGAATCAAATCATCTTGTAACACATCACCTGTTACATTTGATTCATGATTGTTTTCTTGTTGTGCGTTTCCTTATATTCCCTTCCAAGATTTACAGTCTTTCTTCAGGTGTCCTTTCTTTCTGCATTTCCAGCACACTATCCCTGATATCGATTTGGATCTGCCTTTCCTTTATTTACTACGATATCCTGAGCTCTTTCCTCTTTCTAATTTCTTCCCCTAGTCTCTACACTCAAAGCATTGCCCGATGTCTCATCGGAGCTTTTTCGTCGCATTTCCTTGCTAAGGATAGCACCGACAACATCATCAAAATTTAAAGTACTAGATCCAGAGACAAAGTTACTAATGGCCATAACTAAACCATTCCAACTTTCTGGCAATGAGCACAGAAATAAAACAGTGCTAACTCTATCATCAAATTTTACCCCTACATAATTTAACTGACTGGTAACCGTATTTAATTAATTTAAATGGTCAACAACAGATCCACCTTCCGACATCTTCATGTTAAATAAATGTTTAATAATAAATACCTTATTTGAGGCCGAGGGTTTTTCATATAGTTTCGCTAATGCCATAATTAAACCCTCTATTAATGTTTCCTTCAAAATATTGAACGATATCGACGTCGTGAGGCACAACCGTATTGTTCCAAGTGCCTTTCTATCGAGAATCTCCCATTTTGCGTCTGTTATACTCGAGGAATTCTTTTCTTTTCCACTCAATGATAGGAACATATATTTCTGATACATATAATCTTCCATCTGCATCTTCCACAGCGGGTAGTTTTGGCCATTAAATTTCTCGACCCTAAACCTACCATCTTCCGCCATTGCTCCCAGTCGAACCAGGAACCCTTCTTTTTCTGCGAGTTTATCAACCAAATAGACCTTCGACTCTCATACTAGTTCTTAGAAAATTATATATTACAGAGAAATGGAACACATAAAATATGCGGAAACATAAACATATATATAACATATATAAAAATAGAGACACATATATATGTGGTTCACCCAACTTAGGCTACGTCCACGGAAACAACCAATCCTGCCTATATATTATCCAACAAAAATGAACAGACACAACCTACAACAGATCTGCTGTAATATCCTCTTCTCTCTCGCATAGTCCCCCTTGCTATTTATTGCTCAGATTATACATATCATACACATATGCAATACAATACCCTCATACAATAGAGGGGTTGCCTTCTAGGGAAAAAAACCCTGAATTAAATATAACTTCTACCGTCAGATCATCTACCTAATGAACAACTCAGATTGAATACTAAATTACAATATTTTACAAGGAAATTTTACATCTGTTTTTAGCTTCAGGGGCGCTGCCCCCGAAACCCCCCGCTAGGGGGGGGGCTCCAAAAGGTCACCACCGCCCCCCCTGGACCCCCCTAACGATGATCAAACAATGGGCAGCATTGCCACCTCGTTAAGAACAAGGGTCCAATGCAGTGATACATCTAAATAAGGAAGATAATCAGACTCCACACCCAACATAAAATTCCATGTAATAAAATTTAATAAAGGAAAAATAATAACCATGGTTATGGGACACTTATTCGAAGCTAAATGTTGGGCAAAAACATCCTAGTGTGGGTGATCATTTCAGTTATTATGGCTAAGAAAAATAGAAATTGAATTGACAAAGGCATTGGAAAGGAAAAGTGGCATTAATTTTAATTTTATTTATGAAAATAATGGAAATTAGGAGAAAAGGAAGGTGAAAAGTCACGAGTTTCATGTGAGGAAGAAAATTAAGGAAAATAATGGAAAATGAAGAAAATAAAGGCCTAATTGATAAAAAGGATTTTGAGGATCAGTTGGTACGTTTTGTTAGTTCAATTTTGGATCTCTCTCTCTACTCTCTCTCTCTCTCACTCTTGGACACTTAGAGTTCTCTTGGAGCATTTTAGCATTGGATCAAGAAAGGAAAAGGAGGCAAAGAGGAAGCAAATATCAAGCAAGGAAGAGCAGGATCAAGCAGCTAAAACAATATTCTTTCTAGGTATCGATTCGCATGTGTGGTTTCCTTGCTAGATTTGGCATGCATGGTTATGCATGTGTGTTCTTTGTTCTATTTTTTTCGTGGGGATCAGTTTGTTCAAGATTAACAATGTTTTTCTGTGTAGCCTTGCCATTTCCAGATATCCATGGTGCGATGGGGTTCTTATGTTTTGGTTGAGCTAGATTTTCGGATGGATTCAAACCTAAGAGAGGTGGATCTCTGAATGAAAGAACACATGGCCTAGTAACCCCTGAACTAGACTGTGGCTTGTGGTAAAGCCAAATTTTGTGTTGCCTTGGTGGGCCTAGGAATCCTCAACTGGTGAATGGCGGGACATACGATAAAGCCTAGAGGTGGGTGCTCTCCATCAGGCCACAGAATATCGAGATGGGATATATGGTAAAGGCTGGAGAGTGGATTCATGGTTAGTTCATAGTGATCCATTGTGGATTGCAGTAAATCCTAGAGACTAGGAGATAGAAAAATTCCTCACGATGTAAGTGGAGAAATCCGATGGAATCCATGCATGTTTTTTCCTAGTGATTCGGTGTGGATTGAAGTAAAGCTTGCTTCTATTGAGGAAGGTGAGGTGGTGTAGCCTAGGGAAGCCCTAGTTGGTTATTTTGGTTTGAGTCCCAACTTCATGCTTGAAATATGGCACGAGGGTGATTGGCTGAAGATAGATTTGGATCAGCCAATATATGGTCGAGTGGAACGTGGTACTCCCATACCGGGTTAGATTTTGCATTGATTAATAAGAGTTCCTTTCATTGGTAATTTATGTGTAGACTTATTGGCTTCTATCTAGAATTTATGGTTGTTGTATCCTTAATATTTATGTTGTGTATATGTTGGTTATGAATGCGTTTTATGACAGTGAAAATGTATGGTCCTCATCATGTTTTTATTTGTAAGTGAATGAGAAATGAATATATGAACTAATAGATGATAATGAAACTAATGATATAAGGCATCAATGCTTCGTAGCGATTATCAGATATGCATGAGACCCATATTCTAAGATCTATTATTTAAACCTACAGATTACATATTTATGACATGTTTGACGAAATGCCTATCATGGCTACTAGGGGTCCATTCAAGTCCTTGTTACAGTGATTGCATTACACCGTTATTACGCAATTATCTTTTGCTTTTTAAAGTGTCATGTATTTTTGGGTAGTGACCTAAGCCTTGGGCTTGAAAAAGTGGCACAAATCAGGGTCGTAGGCACATAACTACTTGGGAAAGTCCCCAGTCGCACACATACCCATGTTGTGGGAGCAAATGGAGGGTCCCAATCACACTCATGCCCATTTCATGGGAGCGACTGGGGGATTGATGCATTAAAAATGAAGTTTGATTCAAGGGCTAGCCTCCTGGAAGGTTGGGATGGCTCCTGGGTGTCCTATAGCAGGTGAAAAAGGTATGTATATTTGTGTGGCGTTGGTTCCACTTCCTTAAGGTGACCTAGAAGGTTGAATTAGATAATAATAGCCTCTCGTTCCATGTTTACCTTGGTTGGTCGGTTACTTGGATATATGTGGGAGGAGGGTGTTACAGAGTGGTATCAGAGCATGGTTCACCCCTTGGACTAGATGGGAGGTATGTCGACCATGCATTCATGTCAGGTGCATATGTGTTATTATGCTTGTGGTCTATGCATTGGTTGTGTATGCACGGTGTCGGTTATGGTTTTAGTTGTATCACCATATGAAAGTTGACGTTGTAATTTTTGTGAATGTATGTTGGTTATGCATGTCAATGTTTGTATGTAATGTGTATGTGTGTGTGTCATACATAATAGTTGTTATGCATGCATTGTGTCTAGTTGGTGTTATGGTTGTGACATCATGCATGGTAATTGGAAAATGGTTGAAATGATGATTATATGTTGGCTTGAATATATATATATATATATATATATATATATATATAATGCTAATTTGGTTGGTCTTGCAAACAATATATCCTCCCTGAATTATACAAAGGTACGTTGGTTTAGATGACATAGTATGCCTTGCATGAGGAGATCAAGGTGAATAGCAAGATGGTAGATTATAGTTCACAAGATTCCCCTCATGGATGAGATGGGAAACGTGGTGTTGGGAACTCTTCTGATTTAATAGACATGTTGAGAAGCTTGAAGGATGAAACAAGAAGTTGTAAAGTGGACAATGACAAAATCATGTAGGAAAAAGAGAAACAAGAAGAGGTTAATGTAATAATCCCTCATATATTTTTCAGTTGATTACCATTACAATTTAGAGATCGGATTGAGTATGATGAGCCTCAGTCACTTGAGGAAGTTATTGGGAAATTTTAGCATTGTTATGAACAGTCAAAGCGTAAGAATGAATCTCAACAAGGATGGAAAGGGAAGGATAAAGGTAATGATAAATGACAGTCGAAAAGAGCAAGGCCTCATATTGCAAAGGAGAAAGAGAATTTTTCACCACATAAGAACGTCAATGCAGCAAGACAGGGACATGGGTCACAACAACAACATAATGTGATTGTACTAGACAGTTGGAGTGTTGGATATGCGGTAAGGAGCATATTAAGAGAGATTGTCTGTATAATCAGGTTGGTAGGCCTCATATATATTAGTGCACAGGACACACAAACTGTTGGGGATATTGGTAAACATTGTGATCTATCCGCATTGAAATGGATGGTAAGAATTGTGATCAAGTTGTTTCTATTTTGATTGACCATGGATCTAATTATATTTATGTTAATCCTAACTTGGTGGATAAGTGTGGTTTGAATAGAGAAGGGCATGTAGAATCTTGGTTAGTGTAGTTGGCTATAGGTACAAAGAAAAGAGTTGATCATTGGGTAAGAGCTTTTGAATTTGAGTTGAATGGAATGTCTACAACAACGCATTTGAATGTATTGTCATTGGGATCGTACAATATGATATTGGGTATGGATTGGTTATACCTTCATAGGACCAAAGTGGATTGTTATGACAAAGCTATTGAGTTCTTGGATGATAATGGGGAGTAGAGAATCTTACATGGTAAGAAGAAAGAAACATCAGTTAGGATGATGAGAGTTATGCAGGAAAAGTACAGTCACAGAAAAGGGTGTGTATTATTTGCAGTCCATATTTCTAGTGACAAAGGTAAGGAAGTTTAGTTTGCAGATGTTTAGAGCAGGTACCCAATTTTAAAACAGTTTCAGGATGTGTTTCCTGTAGAGATTTCAAAGTTTCCACCTTACAAAGAAGTAGACTTCTCCATTGAGTTGGTACCAGGGGCAGCACCAGCATCAAAGGCACTGTACAGGATGAGCACTCCATAGTTAGTAGAGATGAAGTTTCACCTAAAGGAAATGCTTGAAAAGGGATACATTAGGCCAAGTGTATCATCGTGGGGTGCATCGGTCTTTTTTGTGAAGAAGGATGGTACTCTCAGGTTATGCATTAATTACAGGCAGTTGAACAAAGTGACCATCAAGAGCAGGTATGCATTGCCGAGGATTGGCAACTTGTTTAATTATTTGAAGGGAGAAATAATGTTCTCGAAGATTGATCGGAGATCCGGATAACATTAGGTACACATTAAGGAAGAGGAAATTTACAAGAAAACTTTCTGGACTGGGTATGGGCATTATGAGTTTGTTGTAGTTTCATTTGGTTTGACTAATGCTCCAACTACATTTATGTGCTTGATGAATGGTGTGTTGTGTCCTTATCTTGACGATTTTGTTATTGTGTTCAATGATGATATATTGGTATTTTATAAAAATGAAAAAGAGCATGTTGAACACTTAGCGCGAGTATTGAGATTTTTGAGAGAGCATCAGTTGTATGCCAAGCTCAGCAAGTGTAGTTTCTTTTAGACATAATTAAATTACTCGAGACATGTGGTTTCCAAGGAAGGCTGTTACACAACATTTTTTCATCGTCCCTGCAATCCCTCGTCTCTTATATTGGAGGATCATTCCCGTGACCTGTGAGCAGTGTCATACTCTGCAAACACCTTCTTTGCATCCTTCTACATAAGGACATCATTTCTCCTGTTGGAATTTTCCTCAAAAAAATCAAACAAAACCTATGATTTTGCCTTGGCGTGGGTAGCCAGTTCACCCCTTGCGCCAATGTGGTAAATTTTCACTAGAGCCCGCGCCACCTGGCACTCTGTCTCAGTGTAGTGCCCGCGCCACCTGGCACTCTGTCTCAGTGTAGTGCCCGCGCCAGATGTTTTAGGAATGTTTTTTAACAAATAGAGGTGGAAGTTTCATTCTAACCACCTCAGGGATGAGTCACAGGAAGTGGTTAAGTTGATCAGCCATGGATCTCCCTCTTTAGGTAGTGGTTTTCACCTCCCATGGAACACTCCTTGAAGATAGGTCTCCCTTCCATAATTATAGGGATCCTAACCTCTCCCTCTCCCTCTATATAAACAAGCATTCTCCCTTTATAAAGGCTAGATGAACATATAGCCAAGGAGCTGAAGTTGGAGAAGAGAGACTATAGCTGAGTAATTGCTATTGAGAAGGTAGAACCAAGGAGAACTCCGTAGACAGAGTCCCGTCCGAATTCCCGACGAGCCTTTGTGAGACGTGCTCCACCTGAATCCTGCTGGAGGAGATTGCAACGTCGAAGCTTGGTTGTACTCTTCCTTCCATTTATTAATATACTCGACTATGGTGTTGGTTCCATCATTGTGTTTTTTTCTGCAGAAAAAATCGAACCATCTATTAATATAGAAAAGTTACATAGCATATGCATATCATTTCCGTTTCTCACTTTGTGGGAAGAGAAAACAAAGTTCAACTATTTGTAAATACTTCCCAGATATTCACCAAAACAGTCCAGGCAAAAATGGCCTCTAGAGATAGGTTTTTGTCATTTCCCAATCTCTCGGCTCCCTTAAAAGGGAAAACAGCCGAAACAGAGATTGGAGAAAAGCACAGTATCATCATACATTTTCTTTATAAAGCTGTGCCAGGTAGTAAACACTTTCCTAACATATTCAGAGACATATGAAAGTTCAAAAATGGACAAGAGCCTAGGCCTCCTTAAAAAGGAAAACAACACTGAGTCCCGTCAAATAGTTTGGCATAAAGTCTTATAGATAAACATAAGCAGTTATATACAGAAAAAACAAAGATAAGAAAAAAGACATAAGTCATCTCGGTCATTATGCAAAAACTGGTTGAGCAAGTGGCCTTGACACCTCATCCATAACTTCTTCTACTGTCCATGCACCCAGAGCCTGTTCAATGCCTTCTTTAGAAAGGCGATCTGCTTCAGAGTTCTGCTCCCTGTAAATATGGAAAATAGATAGCTCAGTAAATTTTTTTTTTAAGACAAATGATCTCATTGAGGAAAGGAATTAAAATGTAGTTTCTACATTGTTGCATTCCATTGATCCACTTTACTGTATTCAAAGAGTCACCAAAAATCTGAGCCTCGCGCTCATTACAAAAGGACAACCAGCATAGAAGAAGGTGTAAGGCTTTAAGCTCAACAAAATTGTTTGTTCGTGTGCCAAGGCCAATGGAAGCTCTAATGAGTTTCTCGGATGGAAAAAAGATAACCAGACCAGCTCCACATCTCCTATTTAAATTTGAGGTCCCATCAAAATATGCCCAAGGTATAGTTCCCCTAATCACTTCCCTCTGAATAGGTCTGATTTGCTCTGAGTTGGATGGATTGGGGATATTTTCAAAAATTGGCTAAATCAAGAGTGGCATATTTCTAACTTTGTCATTAGGAGCTTCCCGCCACCATCTTTTCCAAGCTTTAGAGAGCACCTGACCTTCCCACCTCTGAGGGATATTGGTCAACCTCAGCATTTCGTTCCAAAAGATGATCGTAAAAGGGCAAAAGAGAAATACATGCTGCACTGATTCCTCATTGTCTTTGCACAAAGTGCACCACCCTGGACCAATTTTCCATCTTTTCTGAAGGAAGTCCCATGTAGGGACTTTCTTTTGTAGGATACACCAAAAAAACAATCTAGTATTTTCTGGTCCTTTAAGCTTCTATAGAGGTTTGGACCACCAGCTTGGTTCCTCCCACCCATTCTAAGCCATCAACCAATCATATCCCAGCTTTGGAGTATAGATACCTGTCTGTGAGTGCACTCGCCTTAGCTCATCAATCTTATTAGTAATTTGGATGTGGGATTTTAGTAGACCAGCTCGATAGTTTTCCCATTCCTCATACCATCTTTATTCCAATAAAAGAGCATTCCCAAAAATCCATTCTTGTCGCCAGATCGTGGAATTTTCAACGTCAGCAACTTGATTAAGGAAATGAAACCCTCTATTGTTGAGGTGCTCAATCAGGTCTCTCGACAACACAAAAGAATCCTAACATCCCAACCAAGGATCTCTGCCCAGTCTGACCAATCTCCCATCTCCAACATTCCAGGCCAAACCTTGTTCAATAATTTTGACAGCTGCCACCAAAGCCTTCCACACCACCGACGAGTTCTTAGATGATTTTTGAGGCATTCTAAGCCAGACCAGAGTTGGAATTGGGTCTATGTATTTCCTCCTAGTTATCGAAGTCCAGAGATTTTCCGAAGTGATAAGTCTCCATGCTAATTTAGCAGCTAGGGACCTTGAAAAGGGATACAAGTCCTTTATACCCCATCCAACCCAACATTTTGGTCTGACTATTTTTTCCCACGCAACCCATGGGGTTACGTGTTCCAACTTTGAGCCAACCCATAAGAATCTGCTACAAATTTTGTTGATCTTCCTCATAATACTTTTTGGCACCCAAATGAGGCTGGACCAATAAACCGAAATTTCCATCACCACTGATTTGATTAAAACTAACCTGCCTGCCCTCGACAACCATTTGAAGCTCCAGTGTTTCATCCTGTTCTCGATTTTAGCAAGCCATACCAATCTTGAATCCGATAATTATCTGGTTTTAGGAAGAGGCCAAGATACTTAAACAAGTCCTATAAGGGTTTAGCTTCAAAGAGGAGGACTTCTTTAACTCTGTCCACTTCCAACCTTGAGAGCCCCGCAGTGGTTATAGAAGATTTTTTTTCATTTATACTCAGCCCAGTGGCTTTTAGAAAAATGTCTAAGATCCTCTTTAAGCACCGACAGTCTTCTAAACTCCTGTTACTGAATAGAAGGATGTCATCTATGAAGAGGAGGTGGGTTACCCAAAGATTGAGCACTACTTCGATCCCTTTGAGCTCCCCTTGTCTCTTAGCCTCTTGGATCATTAAAATGATGCCCTCAGCTGCCAGTAGAAACAAAAGGGGGGAGAGAGGGCACCCTTGGCGCAAACCTCTTTGTGGATTGAAAAAATCAGATGCTGCACCGTTGATGAGAACTGCAATTGATGTAGAAGTGACACACCCCATAACCCATCTTAAAAAATCAAATTTGAAGCCAAGGTGCGTTAGAAGAAGCCTTAGGTACATCCAAATGATCCTATCATAAACCTTCGAGAGATCAATTTTTACTATAGCTCCTTTTTTCCGGCTCTTCTTGAGGCTGTGGAGGGTTTCTTGGACAACCCCCACTGCTTCATGGATCTGCCTACCATCCAAAAAGGAAAATTGTTCTGCATAAATGTTCTTGGAGAGAAAAGGTTTCAACCTAGAGGCAATGAATTTTGCAATAATCTTATATAAGCAAGTACACAACGAAATGGGATGAAAGTCATTAAAGGAAGAAGGGTGGTCCGACTTAGGAATGAGGGTTAGGAAGGTGGCGTTGAAGGTATGATAGAAATAGCCTGAAACCCTAGACTCTTCAATAATTGCAACCATCTCATCTCCAAGCGAATCAAAGAAATGAAGAAAAAATTCAACCGTCCAACCGTCTGGCCCAAGAATTTTTTCTTTCTGCATCGACTTAAGAATAGCTTCCACTTCTTTTGAGACCTGCGGAGACATGATACTGTCATTTCCCTCCTCATCAATGAAACTAGGAAAGAATTGTGCTACCCGAATGAGTTCTGTAATAGTAGCTTCTTTCGGGGCTCTAAAAAAGATCTTTGAAATGGGCCACTCCAAGGGAGGCTAGTTCTTCAAAATACTGTGCCTATTCCCCATTATCTTTTGGAATTTCCCAGATTGTGTTAAGATTTTTCCTTCCTTTAGCGTAATTCTGAAAGAACCTTGTATTTTCATACCTGCTTGGAGCCAAATAGCTCTATTTTCTAAGCGCCAAATTTCCTCTTTTACCTGGAGTATTTTCCTTCTTGAAGCTTCCAATTCCCGAATTCTATTCCGAGATTCTAAAGTGGCATAGCCTTCTCCTTCAGGATCTTCCAAGAGGTCTAATTCGGCATTAATGGACCTCATCTCTTCCTCTTCCTTCAAATATTTTTGGATAATCCAATCCTTAGTTGCAACCTTCAATCTTTTAATATTGTTCATGAACATCTGGCTCCTGCTCAACCCTTCTCCATTTTCAAGCCCATCCCTTCTCCACGTAGCATGAAATAAAGCTATGAAGGAATCATCAGACAACCAAGAAGAGTTGAACTTAAAAGGAGACCCTGGTTTTTTGAGAGCACCTTTTTCCTCCAACAGGATAGGGAGGTGATCAAACAAGCCCCCCTCCCCCACCCAATGCCTGAAAATAGACAACTTTTCCACCAAGTCTTCGCTTAAGAGGAAAAGATCCAATTTCTTCCCCACCCAATCCTCCCCCACTCTTCTATTCCTCCAGGTAGGCCGGGGCTTAAGTAAAGAGGCATCTACCAAGTGAGAGGAGGAAATCCTGGAAAGAAAGAAATCAGTCAAAGGATCAGCTCGGGAAGATACTCCCCAAGATTCCGAGACCCCCAGAGAGAAATTGAGGTCACCTCCTATGATTAGATTGGGGTGGGAGAGACAAGATTTCAGGAAGAAATGTGTCCAGAAAATCTCCCTCTCCTTACAGGGCCCATACACATTTAGGAGGAGGAGAGGGAAGAATAACTCCTTAGAGTATAATTCCACCGCCAACATATTTTCAAAGCCACAAGGTGAAATCTCTCTTAGGTTTCCAACTTTATACCCTGAGACCACACCCCCAGAACGACCATTGGCATCTAGAGCATGGAAGAGCCAACCAGAAAACAATTTTGATAGAAGATCTATAACTTCCTCTCCTTTACCAAGGGTCTCCTGAAGCATTAGAACGTCTGGGTTGTACACTCTTACCAGCTCCCTGAAAGATAGTTTTTGGGCTGACTAACTAACCCCCTACAATTGTAGGAAAGAAGAATCATTTCAGAACATCAGAGGGCGGCTTTGCTGCTCTAAGCACCCCAGACAAAGATTTTTGTTTCCCATATACTATATCTAACTTCGCCTTTAACTAAGCCTTAGAAAGATCGGATTTTCTACCTCTTAGATTCCTAGGCCCAATAGGAACAGGATCTGACTCCAAACCTCCAAAAACACTTCCTTTCCCAGAGCGGTTTGCCAAAGGTCTAAGATTATAGGGAGGAGCCTCGGGGGAGGAGGGGCCTTAGGAGGGCTAGAGACCAAAAGATCAACAGGGGCAAGGGGAGAGGTCACAGAGGAGGAGGGAACAAATACGACCAAACTATCAACCGGAGATTGATTAATGTTTAAGTTTAAAAGCTCCATTTGTATCTGCCTGGAGGGACTAGGCTTAGAAAAGACCAAATCAGATACATAAGCTGAAATAATGAGGGACGAGGGAAAATAGAAAATCATACCTGCTTGTGGATCCCCTGCTATCTCTACGGTTGAGGGAGCCAGAGAGGACGACAGAGCAGGCATCTTCTCGGAGATAGGAGCCGAAAAAACCTTCTGCGTCTGGTCAAGAGGAACCACATACTCCTGAGCAGCCCCTGAATCCTCCTCCAGAGGGTTCTGCTCGGCGACCTTAACTGATTCTAAAATGGGAGAGACTACTGGTTTTCTTGCAACCTTGTACTGAATTCTTCTGCGACGATGACCCAATGGGAATTCTTTAGCCAAGTGGCCATATTTGTGGCATCTATGGCATCGAAACGACAAATTTTCATAATCTAACATCTGTAAAAATTCAAGATCCCTGTATTTTAAGGTCATAGCATCTGCCAACCCCTCTCTAGGATTAAGACTTACGAGTATCCTTGCCACACTGAGGTTACTTGTTTGGAGAAAAGACCTGTAAACTTCCAAATATTTACCCAGGGTATTCCCAATAGAAGTGAATACAGAGTCGGTCCAGAAATGCATGGGGAGCCCTGGAAATTTTAGCCAGACTAGAGATTCTGCCATCTTTTCAATTTGGGCATCAAATAGGGGGTTCCATCTATGGAAGAGTATAGGACGCTCTCCAAAGCACTAGTTCCTTTCTAACACCCAATCCACATGATCCTTGTGATCAAACCTCAAACTAAACCAACCTCTGTCTAAGACTTTGCTCTCCATCGGTTTCCCAGGAGGATTTCCCCATTCTGACTGAACCCAATCCAAGATGTAGTCAGCTGAATATTTTCTTCCGTGAACTCTGCCAACCAAAATAGTCTCCGTCGCTGCCATGACTTCGTCTACACGAATTTCCACTCTGAGAACACAGCTAGGGCGAACCTCTTTTTTCTTAATGGGCTTCTGCTTCTTTCTTTGTCCCCCCGCTGTCTCCTTCTGTCCTTCTCCCCCCCCCCCCCAACTCCTGAGCTGTCAGGGAATCTGCTTCTTTAGATTCAGGCGACTCCTGTCACCTTACTTCAGAGACTCTTGTGGCCCTATTACCCAAATCCCTGACCAAAGCTTCCCTTTCAACCAGGCCGGGAATCTGATTCGGTCCAACACTTGGTTCAACCTCCACTGACAGACTCTTTCCTTCTACTGATAAAGCATTACACAGAGGGCTCTTATGCCCTGACCCTGGTGAAGCGACCCGGGTCTGACAATCCTGAGCGTCCTCCTAAATCAGAGTCAAGCCTGCCACTACTAGATTATGAACAGGGAGGACAAGATTTGAATTCAAGCCCTGGCTCAAAACTAGGTTCCTCTTGTCAAAACCCTCTCCCCTAAAAACAACCCCACAAGAGTCGAGCCTTCTATGACTTGCTTCACCAATAAATTTAAGCCCTTTCTAACCATGCAATCCATAACTAGCCACTACATCTTCTAAGCCACCAGTAAGAGTAGGAATAAACGAAATACCTGGCCCCAAAGAAGAGTTGATGGCACTGAAGTCGTGAGTCTGGGAACCACCTCCCTCTCCGCCACTATGGATGCTACCATGGCCCAAACCCGCAATGCTATCGACCTTCCTAGTCCCGCCCAGCGAGTTCTGGCATGACTCTTCAAGCAGGGAAAATCTACTGGAAAAAAGGCCAGTTCCCTCTTCCTTGCTAAGAAAGGAGACTTTCGTAGCCGATTTCGGGAAAAAACGGTCTAGGTTCTGAGCAGAGACTTCATGGCCCCAAACTGTAAGAAAATATTTCGACGCCGGCTCAATGTCCACGTAATCACGCTCAAAAGCTAGCTACGGCTTAAACAGTCTCTTATCCTGACACTGCTACAGCTAGAAACCCGCAGCTGTTCAGCAAAAAACAAACCCCATCACGAGGAGGAAGAAACCTGAAATTTCTTTACCCTCATCCTGCCGTTGGTTAAAACTAAACGACCTTCTGGCCTCATGACGTACTCCTCGTGGCCAAAACAGGCCGATCCAGATCTGTGCAGGACTCTGACATTGGAGGTATGCCTGTCACATCAAGCATCCACCTGCCACCGAGGCCTGAGGCAGGGCTCACCTGCAAACCCTTAGGGTTTCAGCCATGCACCTCAGTTCCTTCCTCTTCTCACCTCTAGTTCCATCATTGTGTTATGTAGTTTATCTAATGCAATTGATTTAGTCCTCTTCGAATGACTAATAGTTACGAATACGAATTAGTATGTTGTGTATCGTAGTTGTTTCTTGTGTGTGTGCAGGTGTCTGAGTGTGAAAGCGAGCGGATCGTGATCTGTCAAACCAGGAGTGAGAGGTAGCCACTCTTTTCGACGACAACAATAGCATAGGACCTCCAGTAAGTCGTCTATCGAATCTCCATCCATTCGTTAACTAGGAATCAATATTATAGCATGTCTTATTTGTGGCTAGACCCACTCTAGGGCTAGTGGGATCACCTCTATTCGCAAAGGGGATTTACCTCACCAAAAAATTGGCGACTCCGATGGGGATCAGTACGAGTTTGTCTTTCACCAATTAGGTCTTCTTTTGGTCTTTGCTTGCTTGTTTTACCTTTTTTGATCATTCTCCTAAGTCTAAGAGCCTTGTTCAGCCCTAGAGGATTAGATCTGACCTCTGTCTTTCAATTTTTTCCCTTTTTTCTTGAGTGAATTGGCTTGGCGCGTTTTATGTTCAAACAGACGTGCCGATTGGCGCATGTTGCTAGTGTTTCGCCTGCGCCATCCCCTGTTTGGTGCTGATTACAACCAAACAGTCGTGCCAATCCCTGTAGATGTTAGGGTTTGCTTTGTTTTGAAGGATTTTGGTTAGTGTTTGTGCTTTTGGGTTATTTTAGGTATGCATTGAGTGCTTTGAGATGGTTTTTGATTGTGATTGGCCTTCATTCCTTCATTTGTTTGTCCGTTTCTTATCAGCATCATAGCCTTAGGGTTTTTAAGTGCTTTGGCATGATGAACCTCCTGTAGGTGTTTGAGCCTTTTTGTTTTGCAATCAACTTCCTTTCTGGTTTGGTTGCATTCAGCTCCCTTGATCCATTTGAGTTATTGCATTGGTTGAATGATTTTTGACTCTTTCGTTCAATTTTGATTCTTGTCACTCCAAGCATAGATCACACTGCTTGCATGGGTCTGTTTTGAAATCTTTCTTCAATTTGAGAGATTGCAACGTTGGTTTGAGTTTTGTTATGTTTGTTTTGGGTTGATTGAAATTGTTTTGCTTCAACTCTCGCATTAAAATTCTCGAACTAGTGTGGTGATTTGTTTTTCATGTTATTTAGTGCACTGTTTGCTCTATTACATTGAATTTTTTTTGTTGTTGTTGCTTGAATTCTTGTTTTTATTGTGAAATTGAAAGTCTTTCGCATATCTAGCATTGGACGATTCTAGGAAATATTTCTCATTTTCATTAGCTTGCTTTGGATACTGTAGTGGATACTTCTGCATGTTCTTATTATTTTCTATCACTTGAAAAATCCTAACTTTCTCGTAGATAGCTTTTCATCGAATGAAATGGTATCTTTTGGCATGTAGCTTGCATTTAGGGATTTTTGAGATCTAACATTCGGTAGGACCTTGGAAATGAAACGTAAATACAAGATCAACTTAAAATTTACTCAATTGACCTAAGGCAACATTGAAACCTAACGAAACATCTAGGGGTCTAAGTTAGAGACATGTTCCGGCGTCTTTAAACCTAGCAGCTATCGCTCGCCATCTAGCCTCAGACAGCACTAGTACTGACTTGTGCTCCCTGTACCGTCGAGTATATAAAGGGAGACCCCTGTAGGTTGCAATCATTTTATCCATAGGAATTCAAGTCTGTCGCCTTGTAACCGTGATACATCGAACACAAAATTTGGGGAGACTACCTGCACACACGTCAAGTCCTTGGTAATTCTTCTTTCATTTGATTACTAAGGTGTATATGATAGTTCACGAAAACCTGGTACACCCTTCTATATAGACTACCTGAGCAGTCATTTCGATCTTTTCGTGACTCTTTAGAAAGAGAAGAGATCGTCAAGCGCTTGTCCTTTCATGATTTTTTCAACCTGAAAGTGATAGAGTCACCTTTTCCCTGTTTCTCAACTCTTAAAATATGAAACGATAGAGTTTTGTTTCAATGTCTTAAAATATTAACTGCCCACGAAATATTCCCGGTTAAAGTTAGCTTCCTTAGAGTTATTTTACCGTTGTTTCTGATGACAACCTTTCTGGAGTTTACCAACCAAAGAATCCCCTTCAAAGGGAATCCTGACCCTTTTCCTACTTTTGGGAATGTTGATTCTGCAATGATGTCTCTTCCAGGGTTAACTGTTGGTTTGTCTGTGTGGTTGTTTTCAACCTCGATGGTCCTGAATGCCCCGATCTCTGTTCGAACATCACCTCCACCTGAACAACATCATGTTGCTTCTAAGGTGGATCTCTCCCCTTCTTCACCTATTTATTTGTCCTTCTCTTTTACTTCGCCTGGTGAAAGTTTGGATTCCAGTAACCAGGTGGCTAAGAAGAAGAAGAAGAAGACGAAGAAGAAGAAGTCAACTAAGAGAGTGGCTAGCTCTACAGCTATTGAGCCTAAGAAACCTTCCCTTTATAAACCATCCAACCTTCCACAAAAATTCAAATTCCCTTGCACGTTGTGCAAAGGTGACCACTTTCTTCGAGATTTCCCTAGCATTCCCAAGGTACTTGAAGCATTGTCCGACGGCCGTCCGCCGTTGTCTTTGGCTTTTGGAAGTCATATTGGTGGCACATCTTTGACTAGTGTTGATAAGACACATAAGAAAAAAGGTAAGATTACCAATCCTTGTAAGTTGTGTGACGGGCATCATCCCATTCACCTTTTTCTGTACATGGATGAAGCCAAGAGAGTGTTGGAAAACCCTACTGTTTCTGCACCCTGCCTTCCGATTGGTTACCATAAGCTTTCTTTGAGTCCTCCACTAGTTGATTCAACGATCGATCAAGATTCATCTTCAGTCGATCCCACTCCCCCGAAAATTCAAATTCAGGAATCCGTTCCCGACCAACCATTGGACGTGGAATTGGCCGACTTGATCTCGCCTATGGTTCATCAGGTATTTTTCATTGAGAGTGGATCTCATCCCCCTCATGTTCTTCTTGTTCTTCGGATTCCTCGGACTTGGAGAAATATTCTTCCGTTCCTGTAGTTCAAGAAGTTGCTCCTCGTACTCCCGTAATGGAAGTCTCGGAGGATGCTCCTCTTGCTTCGATAACGTCGGGGGAAGACCATCTCAGTTCGAGGTACATGCCCCCCAGGAATGGGTAAAAAAACCAAGTGAAGGCATATGATCAGCCAAGCAGATAGGGATGATGGAATGAGAAAACCAAGGTTCATCTGAAAAAAGAGGCTGATAAAATCGAAATCACGAGAGGTAAAATGGGAATGGTTACATTTTTACGCAAGCTTGAAACAAAGATAAACTATGCTTGAACTCTGCTTGAAGTTGGTTTCATTTTTACACAAGCTTGAAACAGAAAAAAAACTATGATTGAAAAAGTAAGCATGCCCCTAACATGGTCAAGCTCCTTAAAAAATGAAACAAGCTCGTCGGAGCACTGTTCGTTTTCTTGTGTCAAGCTCCTTAAAAAATGAAACAAGCTCGTCGGAGCATGGTTCATTTTCTTGTGTCAAGCTCCTTAAAAAATGAAACAAGCTCGTCAGAGCAGAGTTTGTTTTTCTTGTGTCAAGCTCCTTAAAAAATGAAACAAGCTCGTCAAAGCAGAGTTTGTTTTTCTTGTGTCAAGCTCCTTAAAAAATGAAACAAGGTCCTCGGAGCAGAGTTCGTTTTCTTGTGTCAAGCTCGTTAAAAAATGAAACAATATGTCATGAGGAAAGTTCGTCTTCTATGTCAACCTCGTTAAAAAATGAATTAGCTCATGAGGATAGTTCTTTTAATGTGTCAACCTCGTTAAAACAATGAAACACGTTCCCATTCAATTCAAGTCTTTTCCAGATCTCGTAAAATCCCAGTTGAGTCTTTCTCTTGATCTCGTCATTTAAACCTTCACTCCATCTGCCTTTCATATGGACTGAAGCTTGGGGGGCATGTACCTTGAATTGAGTCACCATGCTAAGGGCATGCTTACTTTTTCAAGCATAGTTTGTTTCTGTTTCAATATTGTGTGAAAATGAAACCAACTTCAAGCAGAGTTCAAGCATAGTTTCTCTTTGTTTCAAGCTTGCATAAAAATGAAACCATTCCCATTTTACCTCTCGTGATTTCCATTTTATCAGCTTGTTTTTCCATATGAGCCTTGGTTTTCTCATTCCTTCATCACCATCTGCTCGGTTGATTGTATGCCTTCACTTGGTTGTTTTACCCATTCCTGAGGAACTGCTGTAATGAGTGGTCTTGTTAGCCAACGTCTTGACCAGCAGTTCTGCCATCACCGGATCCATTTTCTACCCTTAATACCACTTGTTCCTCTAGGAGGAGTCATCTTTCAGCTATTTTCTGACTCTCTAAAACTGAAAAGATTGCCGAGACACTTGTCGTTTTGAACTCGTTAAATGGCTGCGAAACGATATCTACCCAGTATACGTTTACCCCTTTTTTGGGTTGGGATAGATTATTTATGAAAAAGGAATAACTTAGCCTATCATGACTAAGAGGTTCTCTCGGATGATGTTTTCTACCTTTTTTGATCTAAGAGACTATTTACGAAAAGGGCCTTGCTGGAGTTTTCTTTTCCGCTTTCTTTTCAAACTCTCTAAACATGAAAAGATGCCGAGTTATCCCTTTTTCAGACTCGTTAAAAATTGATGACATCAGACTCCATCGTCATGAAGTTACTCGAGTTCCTCCTTCCTAGGGCTCGTAAACTATACTAGGTTGGATTTGTCCGAAGGAAAAACTTACATCACAAGCATATGCTATCCCCTTCAAGCTTGTTTTCAAAAATAATTGGGGTAATCGCTAGAAATGGTGGGGGAAAATGGAACCAGATTATAGTCATGTTGGCAGTATGTCACTCTTGAACATGGCACTTGTCTGCATTCATGTTGGGTTGGGGACATCTCACTTCGTCATTTGTTTGCCTCCATGGGTTTGGGTAATCTCTTTTGACCGCTCATCTGCTCTTTTCCACGTCACCAGGACCTTAGATCCCTTGATGTCAAATACTCCCAAATCCAATGTCGTGCCATCGATATGTTCAAGAGAAGTTTGCCTCTGAAGTTTACAACCTCCCTCTGATTCTCTGTTGGTCTTAATTCACAAACATCATATCCCTTTGTCTCGTGTCGCTGATGCGAGAAACATTATGGCCCACCTTCGATCAGGTCAGTTTCTATCGACTTCAGCTCATTATCCAGGAAGTTGATCTAGAGACTCCCTTCAGGTACCTTGGAGTCTACATGCCTCAATGGTAGGTTCTTTGCATGCGACGCAAGGTCCAAATCATTGGCCTTCAATCGACTGACTCTGCGGGTGTTCGATGTCAGATCACTGTTCACATCTTGTGGATTGTACCTTTTGTACCTTGAGAGCCATTGTCATCATTGGTGGTTTCTCTTGCATGTTCGACTTCAGATCACATATTCGCATGCTCGAATTTTTAGTTTGTTCGGGCCGAGATGGAGCGCAAGACCCTGGGTTTTGTCTGATGAAATCCAGGCTGCGGGTTCTTTGTGGATTACTATGACTTATTACATGAATATTCTGATTGGATGGCTGCGACCATACCTGAGTCTATTTTTTGATCCTCATTGATGGATGGTTGCGTCCATACCTCGGATCTCACTTTTTATGTACTCTATTATGGATGGTTGCGCCCATACCAAATATCATGTATCAGAGATATTAGTTGTATTTGTACTTGCAGGTTTTCCGACAGCAGTGTTTGGGTCGAACGCGTTCTCATAAAGCATTTCACCCCTCCCTCTCTCTCGGACCTCATGATTTAGGGGGCATCTGTTACACAGTGTTTTGTCACCGTCCCTGCAATCCCTCGTCTCACATATTGGAGGATCATTCCTGTGACCTGTGAGCAATGTCATACTCTGAAAACACCTTCTTTGCATCCTTCTGCATAAGGAAATAATTTCTTCTGTTGGACATTTGCCCAAAAAAATCACATAAAACCTATTTTTTGGCCTTGGCGTGGGTACCCAGTTCACCCCTCGTGCCAATGTGGTAAATTTTCACTAGAGCCCGCGCCACCTGGTGCTCTGTCTTAGTGTAGTGCCCACGCCAGCTATTTTAGGAATGCTTTTTAACAAATAGAGGCGAAATTTTCCTTCTAACCACCTTAGGGATGAGTCACAGGAAGTGGTTAAGTTGATCAGCCACAAATCTCCCTCTTTAGGTAGTGGTTTTCACCTCCCATGGAACACTCCTTGAAGATAGGTCTCCCTTCCATAATTATGTAGCAACAAAGCTGTAGGCTTGTTGACTTAACCGTAAAATACACAAAAGGTATTGTAATAATAATATATTATATATAAAATGTATAAGAGATGATGATCAAATGTTACAATGAGGCCCTGCTTATATACCTATGAAGGTGGCCTTTCATTAATGGGCATGTCTTTTAGACATGCCCTTTCACTAACTTAATGCTTACTTACATAATCCCTATTTAACTATTAATAACTATATTTATTATATTCGTTATGAATTATATTCATAACATTGCCCCTTCCTTCAAAAGTTTTGTCCTCAAAGCTTATAGTTGACACTTGTCTTCAGTTCAATCACGCATAGTTTTCTTCATTTTGCTTTCGTCACAATTTAAATATATTATATTATATTTATTTATTTATTATCAATTGGTCCTTCCTTCAAAACTTTGTCCTCAAAGTTTTATGGATAATAATTTTTTCTTCTTGTGCTTTTCTTCACTTTTCTTCCTTTTTTTATTTTTTGTAATTTTTAATTTTTTATAGGACATCCCTTGTACTTCATCTTGTATAATTTTGTGATTGATTTTGCCTTGAATTTAGGGTTTATCATTTTTTTTTTGAATAACTCAATAACTTTAAAAAAAAAAAAATTTAAATAAAGTTAATTAATTAAATAATTTTAATTTAATTAATTGAATAATTTTAATTTAATTAATTAAATAATTTTATCTAATGTATCTCTTTTTTCCCTTTTTATTTATTTATTATATATATATTTTTAATTTTAATTTATATATTTATATATGCTTAATTAGTATGTTTAATGTATGTCACCCCAAATCAATTTTTTTAAAACAACGTATATACCACCACAAATCAGTTTTTAAAACAGCGTGATGGTCGGAAATCGTTCGATAGGTTTTAGGAAATGTATCTGTATAGAAGAAACACAACCCACCGTATGGTATGTCTAACAAACAACATATCAACCGTCTCAACAAAAATGGCACGGTTAGCTTGTTGACGCTAGCAGATGATGGCGGAATTGTGTTGATCAAGATAAATGGAAGGAGAAAATGCAAATACCTTTCCAACCCGAGGGGCAATCAACCAAGCAAGAGTAATATTCAAAAGCCCAGTAGCAACCAATATTCTAGTGCCCTCTACTACCCATTTTGTAGCTGGATGTATATTAGGATGCATCTCATCACTAGGAGCAATAGATGCCTCATCACTGGCCACTTGTGAAACTGTTGCATGAATGCGTGGATTAAACCATGATGCAATTTCAGAAATTTTCTGTCTCCTTACTGCGGCTACTACATCTGGATCCACAGCAACATGCCACTGGGTAGATGTTGGAGTCATCTCTCCAGCAGCTGTCCTTGCCCTCAATGTTTCATGCTCATTTAGAGCTGCCATAACTCTGCTCATGTCTGCAAGCTTGATATTTTCTGCTACACTCCCACATATTTCACATATAACTGATCCATGGATAATAAACCACCGTAAATCACAGGCATAATGGCCTAGAGAAAGATAATTTTGGCATAAACAACCTAACTCAATGAGAGTATTCTGATGACAGAAGCCTGAACCTGCTTCTAAATCATTGCCACAAACTGTTATGTAACCAACTCCAAAAATAGAAGAAATGAGATATCAACGCCTTAGAAATAAGCCACTTCGAGGGGGCAACCTCCAATACATTACATGAATGATCAATTCTTGGATGATACAATTCACAAAACCTCCTTTCTATATATAGGAGTCCATGGGGCCATAATGTAATCCTAGTGGGCCACAATGTAATCCTACCCGACCTAACAATAATAATTTAAGGGCACAATAATAACAAAATGGGGGTTACAAGGGTAAAATAATAACAATAAGGGGGTTACACTAACAAAAATAAGGGACTATACTAGTAATATAGGGACCTAACATGCCCCTCTCCTTCAAAAAAGTGTTGTCCTCAACGCTTGAGTAGCTCTGGGTGCTTCTGTATAAAATTCTCATCCTCCATGTAGAATCTTCAGTGGGTAAGTTCTTCCACTTGATGAGATACTCTGAAATTGATCGATTCCATAGTTGTCGAGTTCTTGTTTCTGTGACCGCTTCAGGTTCCAATATGATTTTCCTTCCTCATCAAGTTCTGGCAATATTGTTTGAACTGGAAGATTTTCACCTATAACCTTCTTTAAGCACGAAACATGGAAAACTGGATGTACTCGCGAAGAAGCATGAAGCTCCAATTTGTATGCCATAGTACCAATCTTTTGCAACACCTTGTAAGGACCATAGTACTTTGGCGATAATTTATTATCCTTCTTTGCTTGCTTTAGGGACATTTGTTTGTATGGTTGTAGCCGTAAAAATACCCAATCTCCTACATCAAAACTTCTCTCGCTGCGATGTTGATCTGCCTGTTGTTTCATTCGATTTTGTGCCAAATTCAGGTTATCCTTTAAGAGTTGGAGAACTTCTTGCCGATGCTCGATGTGATCTTCCACTGCTTGAACCTTCGAATTTTCTCTTAAATATGATGTGATGGATGGTGGATGATATCCATAAAGTGCCATAAATGTGGTCATTTTTGCTGCAGTATGGAAGGAAGTGTTATACCACCATTCAGCAAGAGGTAACCACTTTACCCATTGTGTTTGTTTATCAGATACAAAACAACGAAGATATCCTTCCAAACATTTATTTACGATCTCAGTTTGACCATCAGATTGAGGATGATAAGATGAGCTATGAGCTAATTGAGTACCCAAACAAGAAAATAACTCCGTCCAAAAATTTCCAGTAAAAATGGGATCTCTGCCGCTCACAATAACCCTTGGGTTTCCATGTAGCTTTTGAATTGTGTCCATAAATGTAGTAGCAACTGTACTTGCTTTAAATGGATGAGATAATGCACAAAAGTGTGCATACTTGGTAAGTCTATCAACTACCACCATGATGACACTCTTTCCTTCGACTTAGGTAAACCTGTGATAAAATCCATTGAAATCTCCTCCCAACGTTGACTTGGAATGGATAAAGGTTGTAGAAGACCTGGGGTCTTAATTGTCTCAACTTTATTTTGCTGGCAAACCAAACATTCCGCCACAAACTTTTGAATATCAGATTTAAGGCCATCTCAAAAAAATTCTTTCTTCACCCTGTGGTAAGTTTTTAAAAATCCTGAGTGTCCTCCTCAAGGAGAAGTGTGCAATTCCAGAAGAATCTTTTGTTTTAGTTGGGAATTCTTACAAAGATATAAGCGATCTTTGTACCATAAGGAATCATTTTTCCAACTAAATGTATCAGATGTATTAGGATCTTGCTGCAACTTTTGAATGAGTATCCATACATCTTTGTCCTTCTTCCATTCATCTCTTGCTTCAGTTATCCAATCTGGTTGGATAATAGAAATGGCACAAAGCAATGCCTCCACCTCTTCATTCTTTCTTGAGAGTGCATCTGCAACAACATTAAGCTTTCCTTTTTTGTAGATTATTTCAAAGTCATAACCCAACATCTTTGTGACCCATTTTTGCTGCTCTTCTGAAGATAGTCTTTGTTCCAAAAGTGTTTAAGACTATCATGATCAGTTTTTACCTTGAAGTGTCTTCCCATTAGGTAAGTTCGCCATTTCTTTAGTGCATGTAGTATTGCTAACATTTTCTTCTCATAAATAGGTTTCTGTAAATACTTTCCTTTGATTGGACGACTTTCAAAAGCAATGGGTCTTCCTTCCTGCATTAAAACTGCACCAATTCCATTTCCTGAGGCATCACATTCCACAATAAAGGGTTTTGTGAAGTCTGGCGTAGCTAAGACCGGTGCTAGGCACATTGCCTCTTTAAGATGTTCAAAGGCCTTAGTTGCTTCAGGAGTCCATGAAAATGTATCTTTCTTCAATAATGTTGTTAGAGGTGCTGCTATTCTCCCATAATTCTTAACAAACTTGCAATAATACCTTGTTAACTTGAGAAATCCTCGCAACTGCTTTATGGTTGTGGGGACTTTCCATTCCTTAATGGCTTTAATTTTGTTAGGGTCTACCTTAACACCCTCGTGAGATACAATATGACCCAGATATTCCACCTCTTGTACTCCAAAGAAACATTTGGATGTTTTTGCATATAATCGTTTCTCCTGCAATAGTTTGAGCACCCTGTCAACATGTTCAACATGATCCTTCCAAGACCTGCTGTAGATTAGTATATCATCAAAAAAATACTAGCACAAATTTTCTAAGGAAGGGTTTGAAAATGGAATTCATCAACCCTTGAAATGTAGAAGGTGCATTGGTAAGGCCAAAAGGCATGACCAAAAATTCATAATGACCCTCATGAGTTTGAAATGCTGCTTTTGGAATATCTTCAGTCTTCATTCTAATTTGATGATATCCTGAACGAAGATCCAACTTGGTAAAATAAATTGCTCCATGTAATTCATCCAATAATTGATCAATCACAGGAATGGGAAATTTATCTTTAATGGTGAGCTTATTGAGCTCCCTATAATCCGGACACATTCGCCATGATCCATCCTTCTTGTGTACCAATACTACAGAAGCAGAGAAAGAACTTTGACTAGGTTGAATTATACCCGCCTCTAACATTTTTGCAATCATACGTTCAATTTAGCTCTTTTGGAAGTAAGGATATCTATAAGGCCTGATGTTTGGAGGAACACTTCCTGAATCAAATGAATAGCATGATCATGATCACGAATAGGTGGGAGTCCTTTGGGAGTTTCAAACACCTTGGAATGATTGTCCAAGACTTGTTGGAGATCTTCAGAAATAGATGATTTTGATGTCGGAACTTCTAGAGAGCATAATTGTGCAATTACGCCTTGTTGTTCTTTCTTTAGAAGCTTTGTCATGACATTAGAGCTTATTATCCTTCCTGGCTTCCCTTCAATACCTCGTAATTCGACTTCCTTTCCTTCTAAAAAAAAATTCAAGAAAAGTTCTTGAAAATTAAAAGCTACCGTCCCTAAAGATTGTAACCATTGTACTCCTAGTACAACATCAACACCTCCCATAGGAATGGAAAGCATTGGACTAGTCAATACATATTCCCCCATGGTTAGCTTGATAGAGCTTATTATCCTTCCTGGCTTCCCTTCAATACCCCGTAATTCGACTTCCTTTCCTTCTGAAAAAAATTTCAAGAAAAGTTCTTAAAAATTAAAAGCTACCGTCCCCAAAGATTGTAACCATTGTACTCCTAGTACAACATCAGCACCTCCCATAGGAATGGAAAGCATTGGACTAGTCAATACATATTCCCCCATGGTTAGCTTGATATTATGGCATTTTCCGGAGCAATTTATAGTTCCTCCATTTGCAACCATCACTTGACATTCTGGTGCTGGGTATAGGAAACAATTTAATTCCTTGGCTACCTTACAATGAATAAAATTATGGGTGCTACTTGAATCAATCAACACTATTACCTTTTTCTTCTTGATTTTTCCTTGTATCTTGAGAGTTTGAGGAGTGATAATTCCTGCCAGTGCATTACACGATATGGTAGGATTCATTTCTTTCTCTTCTAGGGTTGGTTCCTGGTGTATATCCTCTTCTTTTTCATTTTCTTCTTCCTCTTCACAATCTATGTAAAATAATTTCTTCTCAGCACACTTATGACCTTTAGTGTATTTGCTATCACAACTGTAGCAAAGCCCTTTTGCTCTTTTTTCTTCCCATTGTTGTGGTGTCAACCTTGTAGGTTGTGGAAATCTAGACGTAGCAACACTTCCTTCTTTATAGAATTGAGTGGTAGGCTTCCTTGTCGCCATTATTTTACATTCAACTTTTCTTGCCAACCTGAATGCCTTCTCCAATGAATTTGGTTCCAAAACACGAACTTCATGTTGGATGTTATCCTTTAAAGTGCCTATGAAGAGATCGATCTTGTGGTCCTCTGGAATATCAGTTACCCTTATATTCAATTTTTGGAAGTCCTCAATGTGCTGCCCCACTAAACCCTTTTGTTTGAGATTTATCAATTAGGTAAAGAAGGTGTTGCTCTTTGTATCCTCATAATGTGCTATCATTTCCTCCGTAAAAATTGACCAAGTGACAATTTTTTTACGGGAGCAAAACCATCGATACCATACAAATGTATTTTGTTCTAAATGTAAAGTTGCAATGCGTACCTTTTGTGTGTTTTGCACGTTATGGAGATCAAAATATTGCTCCATCTGTAGTATCCATGTTACAGGATCCTTTCCATGAAACTTCCTCATATCCATTTTTGGAATATGGTGGTTCTTTCTGCCAACATTAGAGTTTATGAAATCACGATTAACATTTATTTTGTTCTCATCATGAGTTTCCTCTACTATCTTTTCACCATTAGGAAACATTTCTTGTATCAACTTTCCCAAAATTTCGATGTCTACTTTTAGATCTTTCTTCATGTTTTCCATGTTGTCTTTCATTTTTTCATCAATCTTAGCTTCCATGTCATCCATCTTAGCTTCCATGCCCACTTCCATGCCATCCATCTTAGCTTCCAAACCATTAATCTTAGCTTCCACACCTTTCTTCAAACCATCCATCTTAGTTTCCACACCCTTCTTAAAAAATTCCATTTCATTTTTTGTTGTTCTTTGCGAGAGCGAAATTTGTTGCACTTGCTCTTGTAATTTTGATATGTCATGTTGCCATTCTTTGTCTTCATGAGTCATAGTAGAGCCTTCTAAAGGCTTAATGGGTGTTGAATTATTTTTAGGGGCCATTTTAGACTCCAATATTGATATCTATTCTACGATAGGCCCTTGCAATCAATTCAACTTGATTCTTCAAACAAGACTTATGCAACTCGGAAAAAAATACACACCTTTTACTTGCTTTGAGGAGCTCGATATTGAAATTGTATTATCTCTATGATTGCAGCTCTTCAATATCTGAAATTCAGCATTGAAGTAGCCCTCTGAATTCTCTTTTGAATGCCACAGGTCTGACCTGATTTGGATTCTCCAAGACAAAGTTGTGTCCAATCTCCCACAATGACCTAATTATGGACTGGTTCAGTAGAGCGAATTTGTACGACTTGCCACGTGTCACTGTTTTGTTCTTTGTATCTGAAATTGATAGCCAAGAAACTTCAGTCTGTGTACTTGCGACCACTTTTTATGGCACTTCAATCCGATGCCCAGAGAGAGAGTTATTGAACTTTTCCCACGATCACCTCTTTGAGATGCAATTCAGGAGCCTGAAAAAGCACTACCTTCCACAGATCATATCTCCAAAAATATTGCGAACCAAGCTCTGAAATTTTTTGAAGAATTTCCTCAGGATTTCAGTTTCGCACCATATGAATTTCAAGTTACGAACCTTCTTAGAAACTTTTTTATAGCGCAAATGTTACGATGACATTTAGGAGCACCGAAAAAAAACCTAACTTCCTGAGATCACATCTCTACGAAAATATTACAGAACCAAGCTCTGAAATTGTTAGACAAACTTCCTCAGATTTCATCTTCGCTCTAAATTTCAGCTTCTGAAGCTTCGTAGAAAAAGTTATAGCGAAAATCCCACAATGACTGTTTTGGAGCAGCGAAACCACACAGAATCCAAAGCTCTGATACCAAATGTTGTGTAACCAACTCCAAAAAGAGAAGAAAAGAGATATCAACGCCTTAGAAATGAGCCACTTCGAGGGGGCAACCTCCAATACATTACATAAATGAACAATTCTTGGATGATACAATTGAACAAAACCTCCTTTCTATATATAGGAGTCCATGGGGCCATAGTGTAATCCTAGTGGGCCACAATGTAATCCTAGCCAACCTAACAATACTAATTTAAGAGCACAATAATAACAAAATGGGGGTTACAAGGGTTCAATAATAACAATAAGGGGGTTACACTAACAATAATAAGGGACTATACTAGTGATATAGGGACCTAACATCTTTGAAGAGGAATATGTGATGTCACATTTTATGGTACCAAAATGCATTTTTGTAACATTGGTTTTATGAATTGTTTGTGACTTATCATCTCAAAATGTTGTTAAGATCCTAATACTCAGAAAATATTGTTGACAAAAGTGAAGAATCTAAGCTTGAATAACTTCATAATATTACTTCTCTACGAGGATACTCAATGAAAGTTAAAAATAATGAGTTATTATAAAATGGAAAGTGATTTTGACCATATAGGTCATTGACATTCTTATAAGTTTTGAAGAGTAAAAATTCAAGAGAATCTATCTGGAAGAAGAACATGCCAAATGTGAAGTGCTAATATTATAGTAAGATTTACCACTTGAGAAACCAAAGAAATGAGTCAACAAAAGTCCAAGAGCATGGGTAGGTACCATGAGTTGAATTCGATGGTGAACACCACATTGATAGATGAAACACTATTAATGACATTAATTGGATCATTTTCTATGGATGAGTCGTATTTCATTGACTAAGAGTATTTTTACATATGACTCTTCTAGAGCCTCAAGACTGCCTCAATTTTGACACTCCTCTCACTCATTTTTCCTTTCTTTTTGTCACCACCATTAGCTCAAACAAGTGTTAAACTGCAAATTTTGACTTGGAGAAGTATTTTGATGACCTATTTTTCATATTTTCAATTGTTCCTTATCAATAGAGTAAAATTTGCATTAGCTATGAAATTAATGCAAATCTGCAACTGATTGATGTTTCTGTAGCCACTGCCACAGTTCGATAGGTTCTGAGGTATTAATGGAGTAACGAAATATATGGACAGATGACAAATGATCCTATCATGGATCCTATCCTATTCATTTGGCTCAATTCAAGTAGGAATTCGCCCAGATATGCGGTCAAAGGAACGGTCAACCAGGTGTTGAATCAAGTGAGCGAGGAGTTTGAAGCCATCATGCTCCACAATTTTCTCTGCCACGTAGCAAATCGTGAAGCAAAAAAATTCTACTTTCTATTTTAGAGTTCGAGATAGAATTTTCTAGTTCTAATATGCATAAAAGCCTCAAGATAGTTAATGACAGACTTTTATAAATACTAAGCTAGTAAACTTATTGATAGTGCGAATTATTACGTGACTGTAATCTCATTAAAACTCTGTTTTATTTCCCATTTAAATGAAGAAGTGTTCAAGAGTTTCAATGCACAATTAGTAACATTTAGACTTGAAGCCATATATTGTGGACGGCCCCTGCAACAGAAGAGGTTTTTTTTTTTTTTTTTTTTTCTTAGATGTTATTCATAGCTTCATCTTTATTACTCGGGTTATGCTTTCACTCTATTTTGTAACATAGATATATTTCTTGCTTTCATTTTCATTTTCATGTTAGAAGTTGCAATCGTTTCTATACTTCCGTAGTATAGATGTTTGTTTTATCACTTTCATTTAACTACGTTAATTGCTATCATCCTTTCCAGAATTTCGTAATATAGATGTTTGGTTTGATTTTGTCATTATGTTAGATGCTATAATCATTTCTAGAATTTCATCTTGTTAGAATGGATGTTTAAATAATTTTTTTTGTCATTTGATGTAGGTTTATTTTTTGAATAGTTACAACACAAAGATAATCATAGTTTCTTTTATACATCAGTGATTTGTTGTAGATTAGTTCTTCTTTTGAGAGACACTTTTTAAATTTCCTTTTCAGTTTTCAATAAAATTCTTCTTGTAAATTTAAGTAGTTTTATTTCTTAATAGTGATTTAGAAATTTCCTTTTTGAGCATACTAGTGTAAATACTTTCTAGTGATTCCTTGATTGAAGTTTCATTCACATAAAAAATCTAAAAAGACACAAAAATATTAACGTTGCCTCTTTTTCTAGAATTTTAAGTTCTCTCAAATTAATCATTAGTCACTAACAAGTTAAACTAGTTAAGATTTTTGTTGTAATTTTTAGGGACATAGTTAAACTTGGATTTAGTTTACTCTTCATAGATTATAGTTTAGTTTCTTAAATTCATTTAGGACGTCCAAAATAAAAACGTCTTTAAAAATGACAGTCACATATAAAATCATCACAATACACTAAGTAAGAAAGGTTTCTAGCATATATATTGCACTTGCACTTCACAAGATTACCAACTCCGGTCAATAATTTCTGTAATCAATTTAATACAATTAAATTGACCAAACATTTTGATGTCGTTGTTGGGGAAGTGTAAATAGAATCCTTTTCTCTCTTAAAAAAAAACCATAAAAAAATATAAAAACAGCATGCTTAGAGAAAGAGATCCTAGAGGTAGATTTGTAGCTAGAGGTAGAAGCCTAATTCCGACAAGACCGCTCACCCCATCAAGACCTCGTAGTGCCACACCATCTGCTCAACCTTGCATACCATTATTATCAGGTAGACATAGACTTCCTGAGGTATTAAGATAAAAAATTCAACATAAATATTCACCAACCTCATCAACTAAAGCAGTTGTGGAAGAAAAAGACCCTGCATCCCCAATAAAATGTGTGATTTTCCTAACCTCTACTAGAGAACAACTTTTAGTTCAAGAACTAGAAATCCCTAGTGAGGAAGAGTAAGAAGAGATCTAATTTAACATACCATTGATAGAGGAACCTGGAGAATTAGAAGAAGAACAAGCAATCCCAATATTGGAATCTTATATCAGTTCAGAAGAGTCTACAATGGCTGAGGAAGGGAAAGGAGAAGTACACAACAATGATGAACATTTAAGAATTGGAGGAGGTGGACCTAGGATTGGAGGTGGAGGTAGAGGTAGAGGAAGAAATGGAGGAAGAGGAAGGGATGAAGGTAGGGGAGAAAGAGGAGAACCAAATCCTGTTGGATTTCCTACACTTGATGAAAACATTACTACCACAATGAAAAATATCTCACCCTCTATCCTCCCTAACTTCCATGGATTAAGAAGTGAGGATCCCGAAACATTTCTTTTTGAATTCGAAGTTTTATGTAGATCATATGAATACCTACTCGATTCTCAAAAATTGAAATTGTTTCCAACTACCCTTAAGGATGCAGCATTGAAATGGTTTATGGGCTTAATAAAACATTCCATTAGGACAAGGGAAGAAATGAAAAATGCATTCTTATAGAAATACAAGGATTATTGCACACCTCATAATCGGAAGGATGATTTTTTTAAGATGATGCAAAGGGAAGATGAGAATCTAGAAGATTTAATTGAAAGATTTAGTTATAATCCTAAAAGTGATAAAATGGAAAATTTGGATGAAGATACTTTGAAAGCTCTCCTATTGAAAGCCATTAGAGATGAATGGATATATATCCTTAACATGATGGGAAAAGAAGATATTTCGCAACTATCATTACCTGATATTTCTGAATTATGCACACATCTTTCAAGAGGTAAATCAAGAGTTGGAAAGAATTCAAGAGATAATGTTCTCTCTAGAATTAATAAATCTGCAGCTGGAACAGTAAGTAGGGCTGAAATAGGGAATTTTATTTATGAAATCAAAATAGATATTTTAGGGAGTCTTAGTACAAATAGACACCTTGAAATTACAAAAAAAGAAAAGAGATGAAAGTGATGCCTTATCTATCTTTTGTCCTAAGAGTAGAAAGAAACATGCCTTAAGAGAATGTCCTTTTGATTTGAAAAGTGTAGAAATATGTGTTATATGTACAGAAAATCATGAAACAAAGAAGTGTCCTTCCATTCCAGGTCTTAAAGTTGTTTACCAAGAGGAAATGGTTCCAAATCAGGTAGATCCTCTTTGCTTTGTTGCTATAAGACCATGGCATGAATCACTAACTCAAGGTTTGAACACTCAGATGTATACTCAACCCCAAAAAATAACTGGACTGCACTAATATCATGGCAACAACCTTGGTCTCAATCCAAACCTTTGACACAAGGATGGAAAACTCATTATGGTATATTTTATCAATATCACCAGTACCCACAACCTTATCCAAACTTTCCACCGCAAAATTTTCCTCAATCTAATCAACAACCACAACCTCAATTTCAAAATCAAAATCTTCAACTTTCATTACCATTTCTATAATGACCAAATCAATTTCCTGCTCAACCACTTCCAAACCCAAAAAATAAGGATGCACAACCTATTTACAACATGGAGGGACAAAATTTTCCAACTTATATGATAACTCCACTAGATATAAATAATGTCCAACTAAGATCTGGTAGAATATTAGAAAAAAATTTATCATCTATTGTTATCCAGGAAAAATAAAAAGATGATCATTTTGATGAAAAGACATCTCTTCACCAAAATGAAATTCTTCAAAATAAAAACAACTACTCTGAAGAAGAATCTCTCTTCATCAAAATGAAAATCTTAAAAAAAAACACATGATACGCCAATAAAATAAACTCCCTTTATGGAACAACCATCAGTATCTGTCTCAAAACCACCTTTCCCTGAAAGATTACAAATTGATAAAGGGGTAGAAAAAAAAATCATGATGCCTGATTATGATATGTTAGATGAGTTGAAGAATGTTTGTATAAAGATTCCTTTGCTACAATTTATCAAAGAAATTCCAATCCTTGCAAAGACAATAAGAGAGTTGAGTATAAAAAACCCGAAAGAAAAAGGAAAGAAGTAAAAATAATACAGTTAGTTGGGAAAATTGTAGACATCATGATGGGAAAAACTACAATACAAAAATATTTGGATCTAGGAAGTCCCATTGTGAAGACACACATTAATGGTATCGAAATCCCAAACACATTGATCGACTTAGGAGAAGCTATAAATATCATTAGTAAATAAACTATGGATCAACTAAGACTTCCAAATCTTCAATGTAAACCAACATTATTACAATTAGCAGATAGATCTGTAATTAAACTTGATGGTGTGTTAGAATACATTTATGTGTCCTTAGATTCTTGGGAATATCCAGTTGATTAATGATCTTAACTCCTAATAATAACTTAGGAGGACATCCATTAATCTTAGGAAGAGCTTGGTTAGCTATAGTTGTTGTAGATCTGGTGATATGTTTATCTCTGATGGTAGTTCAACGAAGAAATTCACATTATACCCACCAGAAAAGAAAAAAAATGAAATAGGTAGAAAATAAAGAATGGATGGATGATGACAATGATATACAACCTATTTTTACTATCTCTCAAATTAGTGAAGAAGATCAGATTCTAAATTCAATAGAAAATAATGAATTATCTTCACAATGTGAGAATAGTCAAAATTTCCAGGAACAATGCAATATTGAGTATTTTATCATCCAGACAAATGCCTTTATATTCTATGGAATAATTTGGAAATTCTTCAATATAAATATTTCCAGGTAAAACTTTAAATGTAAAAAAAAAAAAATCCAAGATAATTTCAAAAGAAGAAATTAATAGAAACATTACAAAAACACTCTTCTGCATATGCATGGGAATACACTCACATGAAATGAATTAATCCTGAAACTTTCATGCATCACATATATATTGAAGAGAATGCCAGACCAATCTGACAACCTCAGAGAAGAATGAATCCAAACTTAAGGGAAATTTTAAAGGAGGAACTACAAAAATTGTTGAATGTAAACTTTATTTATCCAATATCAAGCAGTCAACGGGTTTCACATTAGTAACAATGTTCCTAAAAAGAATGGAAAATGGAGAGTATGTATTGATTATAGGGAGCTAAATAAGGCTACCTTAAAAGATCATTTTCCATTACCCTTCATAGATCAAGTTTTAGATACATTATCAGGGAGGAAATATCTTTCATTCTTGGATGGTTTTAGTGGATATAATCAAATTCAGGTAGCACCAGAAGATAAGGACAAAACCACTTTTACCTGTCCATTGGGAACTTATGCTTACCGAGTACTTCCTTTTGGATTATGCAATGCACCAACAACATTCCAAAGAGAAGTATTGCATATTTTCTCTGATTTAATTCATGATTGTGTGGAATTTTGTATGGATGATTTTACACTCTATGGAAATTCTTTTGAAGAAGCCCTTGAAAATTTGGAAAATTTTCTCATAGGATGTAAGGAAGAAAATCTCTCATCAATTCATGAAAAATGATTTATGATTTTTACTGAGGGAATTGTTTTAGACACAATATTTCAAGAAATGGAATAAAAGTGGACTCGTCTAAAGTATAAATTATTTCCAAATTAGCAGTTTCAACTTGCCAAAAAAATGTTAGAAGTTCTCTCAGTTTCACTGGATACTATAGAAGATTTATAGAAAACTTTACAAAGATTGCATCTCCACTATTCAAATTTCTTACAAAATATTGTGAATTCAGTTGGAATCATGATTGCCAAAATGCCTTTGAGACTTTAAAAGAAAAGATTTCTGAAGCACCCATCTTAAGAGGACCAGACTGGAAATTTCCTTTCCATATTTCAACCGACACTTCAGAAACATCTCTCGGAGATGTATTGGGACATAAATACTTGACTCCTTATGCTATTTACTATACAAGTAAAAATTTGACTCGTGCAAAGTTAAATTATACTGTTACCGAAAATGAGTTTTTAGTTGTTGTCCATGCCATTAACAAATTTAGACATTACATTACTCGTTATGAAAATTTCATTCACATAGATAATTCAGCAATTATATATCTAATGAATAAATGAATCACTAATGGCAGAGTCATAAGATGGTTATTATTATTGCAAGAATTCAATATCACCATTTTAGATCGGCCTGGAAAAAAAAACATAGTTGCTGAATTTTTGTCTAGAATTCAAAATGATAACAATGATACACTAGTAGAAAATATTTTTCCTGATGAATATATTTTTGAAATATTTACTAAATATCCATGGTTTTCATACATTGATAACTATTTGGCCACAGGGAAGCTACCATCATATTTTTTTCCTAAAGAAAAGAGAAAGATAATTCAAATGAGTGCATGTTATTCATGGATAAATGAATAATTTTATAAGACAGATCCATATCTCATTATCCGAAGGTGTGTAAGAGAAGATGAAATATGTGAGATACTAAAATCATGTGATGATGAACCATGTGGATGACACTTCACTGACAAGAGAATTGCTTATAAATTCCTTCTCTTAGGATATTATTGGCCTTCCCCTTTTAAGGATGCTAAGGAATATGTTAAGAGATGTGATAGTTGTCAAATAATGGAGAAACATGTTCCTTCACGTGAAATTCCCTTACAACCTTAGGTACTTATCGAACCTTTTGAAAATTTGGCTCTAGATTTTTTCGGACCAATCAATCAACCATTAAGAAAAAACAGGTATATCTTGTGTGCGTTGATTATGTCACTAAATGGGTAGAAGTTAAAGCACTTTCTTTTTCTACTGAAAATTTTGTAGTTTCATTTCATTTTTAGGATTTTTTTACTCGTTTTGGTGTCCCAAGGGAAATTGTAACAAATCAAGGAACTCAATTTACATCCAGAATGGTGCAGAAGTTAGTGGAGGAATATAAAATAAATCATAGAAATTCTACTCCATCTCATCCATAGGAAAATGGACAAGTAGAATCCACCAACAAAATGATTGAACCAATCCTTACAAAGACTGTACATTTGCATAGAAGGGACTGGGCAGAAAAGATTCCAGAAGCTTTATGGGCCTACCGCACCACATGGAGAAGCACAATAGGACATACTCCCTATGAACTTGTTTATGGGAAGCAAGTATTATTTCCAATTGAGTTCCAAATAAAAACTCTTAAGATAAATGTTAAGTTGGGACTTGACTTGTCAAAAGCACAAAGGCATAAAATGGAACAACTCAATGAGCTTATGAAATGAGACGAGATGCAATTCAAAAGACCAGTCCAGTTTAGCAATAGAGATCCATATGGCATGATAAATATATCAAAGAAATAAAATTTCAAGCAGGATATTGGTCACTACTTTTTGATTCAAAGTTCAAGGATTTTCAAGGAAAATTTCAAACTCACTGGCTTGGGCCTTATGAGATCGAGAGAGTCTTTGATAATGGAGCTGTCAGGATTAGAACCATTGATGAAGAAAGATTTCCTCCTCTCTTAAATGGACATCGACTAAGGATCTATCACAAACCATTGACAAAGGAGGAATCTGTTAAGATTTTTCAAGATAATGTTGATATAAGTTGGTGAAGAAGGCTTCTTCTTCTTCCCCAACTTAAAATTCTTCTTTCATTTTATCATTTAAAATAAAATTATATATATATATATATATATATATATATATATATATATATATATATATATATATATATATATTTGAAAAAATAAAAAAAGTGTATAATTATGGAAACCAATCATTGATTGGCATACTTATGCAGAAAATCTAAGGTGAAAACCAAAATTTTTGGCACCGTACATTTTCTTTACTCCTGTTCTAAAATTCCAATTTCTTTGCATCCCTTTTTCTTTTTCAAAAAGAATAAAATAATATAGCTACATAATTGTTGAGATTCTGCAGCTCATATATAACATGACCTTTTTGACCGAAGCAATTGACGAATACACTGAAGAGCACCTAAAGACAAGACAAAGAGAAATAGTTGAAGGTTAGCAACATCAAATTCAAGGTATGCAAATGAAAAATTTTATTTAATAATAAGGATGTAAACATTGGCATATGAATTATATGGTCATTTTGTACCACCAATTAAAAAACGTTATTAACAAGAGCTAACCATGTCAATTCAAAATCAAATCTCAAACTTCGCCACTTAACCCTCATCATTACACGACTGCTCCAACACCAAATCTCGATTTCGTTGGTGAAATCATCCAACTCATTATAGTCAGTTCTTATTAACCTTACTCGTACTCTCGATAATTCTGAAGCTTCATTCATTCATTCACGCCCTCGATCATTCTGAAGCACAATTCACTCATGCTCTCATTCATACTAAAACCTTCATCTTACCCTGTCAAAGAGGCAGTCTTAAGGTAAATCTTCTCGAGCCGTGGGAGTGATAATGAGGACAAAACCGGAAGGAAGGAAATTCATGGAAGGTTATCCACAGGGAAAAGAAGTGCTATAGAAAGCACATTGGCTCATTTTTGTGGAAAAATATAAAGGTTTTCACAAGGAGGTAACTAAGTCATTTGCCAGATAATTCGACGAAATGGAGGTCGAAATCGGAGATGTTAAGTTTGCAATAAAAAATTATTACATAGCCGAAGCCACCGGACTACCAAGAACTAGAGAGAGGTGGTTCAAAAACAGAGGAATCGAAGGTGAAGAATGGAAAATCTTTCTAAAAAACCCAGGTATGGATACCACCATATTTAAAAAGGGAATCCCTAGCACAACACTTAAAGGAAAATGGAGGAATTTTCTATTGATAATCCAAAAATCTATTACTTGTGAGGGAAGATTTGGATGCATGTTATTTTATCATTTTAGGTTATTGATGATTTTTCTTGAAAGCAGTGAAATAAATCTTCCATAATTTTTGTTACATAGCTTGAGAAAAATGTCAGGGACTGTTCAAAATAGAATTCAATTTATAGACAACACAATGTATCATCATGGGTTCATTAAAATTCTTATTGAATTCCACCTTAAAAGTTCAAGGGATACTTGGGAAAATTTCCTAATTATAAATCATTTCAAAGAGGGAAACTAATAAGAACCTAGTTGTGACAAAGCAAAAAGTGGACAAAAAAGAAAATTTGAAGACCCTGTTTAAAGAGAACAAAAACCTCAGGAATAGTCAAAAGTTGAAGTTCCCATTGCAGAATTTTTGGGGAAACTTAAGAAGCAAACTGGTAAAAAGAAGGAAGAGGGAAAAAAAGGAAAATATACATCCACAAAAATAGAGAAGTCCAAAATAAATAAGAATAGGGAAAAAATTCAAAACCCTCCTCCTTCAATAAGGAGAAGTGCTACACTTAGCCAGACATTGAAAAATCTAGCTATGAAAGAAACAAAATTTGTTGATTTGGAGGAGGAACTCATGGTTCCATCACCCACTGCTATGTCGCCTACCCAGAGTCTAGGTCGAAAGACCCAAGATATTGACCCAATGAAGCAACAAATTTATGACTATATTGAGTCCTTGGAAAAGAGAGACATGGAGAGGACATCAGTTTTAGAACAGAGGGAAGAAGCCCAACCTCATAGTCCACAAGAACCTCCAGTAGTGAATATTCTAAGGCAGGAGATTTTTGAATTGGAGACACTAAACATGCATATTAAACAGGAGCATGAAGCCTTGAAGTTGCAGAACCAGATTGAGAAAACCATAAATGATAGTATTCTTTTTCATTTGGGTTTAAGGTTCAAGAAGAATAAAAATTTAGAGAAGAAGAATAAAAATATCAAGAGGAAAATCATAAACCTGAAATATAAACTCCCGATGAGAAAGCCAAGGATGGCTCTGACTAGAAGGAAGGAAAATAAATTGAATTTGGATGTTTTAGCAGAAGTCTCATGGAAATGCAGTAGCATGATAAGGATAAACAAATTTGTGTTTTTGCATGAGGACATGCAATGGTCTCCTCGTGGGAGAATGTAGAGCCTCAAGACTGCCTCAATTTTGACACTCCTCTCACTCATTTTTCCTTCTTTTTGTCACCACCATTGGCTCAAACAAGTGTTAAGCTGCAAATTTTGACTTGGTAAAGTATTTTGATGACATATTTTTCATATTTCAATTTTTCCTTATTATTAGAGTAAAACTGCATTAGCTACATAATTAATGCAATTCTGCACCTAATTGATGTTTTTGTAGCCATTGCCATGGTTCGATAGTTTCTGAGGTATTAATGGAGCAACGAAATATATGGGAAGATGACAAATGATCCTATCATGGATCCCATCTTATCCATCTGGCCCAAATCAAGCAGAAAATTTCCCAAATATGCGGTCAAAGGAATGGTCAACCAAGTGTTGAATCAAGCGAGCGAGGAGTTTGAAGCCATCACGCTTCACGATTTTCTCTGCCACGTAGCAAATCGTGAAGCAACAAAATCATACTTTCTATTTTAGAGTTCGAGATAGAATTTTCTAATTCTAACAGGCGTAAAAACCTCAAGACAATTGATGATGGGCTTTTATAAATACCGAGCTAGTAATTGTATTGACAGTATGAATTATTGTGTGAGTGTAATCTCATTAAAAATCTGTTTTATTTCCTATTTGAATGAAGAAGCGTTCTGAAGTTTCAATGAGCAGTTAGTAACGTTTATACTTGAAGCCATCTATTGTGGAGGGCCCCTGCAACAGAAGAGGTTTTGTTTTATTTATGTTTTTTTGTAATTAGATGTTATTCATAGCTTCATCTTTATTTCTCAGGTCATGGTTTCACTGTATTTCGTAGCATAGATATATGTCTTGCTTTCGTTTTCGTTTTCATGTTAGAATCTGCAATCGTTTCTAGACTTCCGTAGTGTAGATGTTTGTTTTATCACTTTCATTTAATTACGTTAATTGCCATAATCATTTCCAGAATTTCATAATATAGATGCTTGGTTTGATTTTGTCATTATGTTAGATTCTATAATCATTTCCAGAATTTCATCTTGTTAGAATAAATGTTCAAATAATTTGTTTTTGTCATTTGATGTAGGTTTATTTTCTAAATAGTTACAACACATAGATAATCGTAGTTTCTTTTATGCATAAGTGATTTGTTGTAGATTAGTTCTTTTTTTAAGAGACACATATTAAATTTCCTTTTCAGTTTTCAATAAAATTATTCTTGTAAGTTTAAGTAGTTTTATTTCTTAATAGTGATTTAGAAATTTTCTTTCTGAGAATAATAGTGTAAATACTTTCTAGTGATTCCTTAATTCAAGTTTCATTCACATAAAAATGATAAAAATACACAAAAGTATTAATGTTGCCTCTTTTTCTATAATTTTAAGTTTTCTCAAATTAATCATTAGTCACTAACAAGATAAACTAGTTAATAGTTTTGTTGTAATTTTTAGGGACATAGTTAAATTTGGATTTAGTTTACTCTTCATAGATTATAGTTTAGTTTCTTAAATTCATTTAGGACATCCAAAATAACAATATCTTTAAAAACGACCTTCACATATAAACTCATCACAATAAACTAAATAAGAAAGGTTTGTAGCATATATAATGCACTTGCACTTCACAAGATTACCAACTCCAGTCAATAATTTATATAATAAATTTAAGACAATTAAATTAACCAAACATTTTGGCTCCATTTTCGGGGAAGTGTAAATAGAATCATTTTCTCTGTTAAAAAAAAAACCATAAAAGATAGAAAAATGACATGCGTAGAGAAAGAAATTGTAGAGGTAGATTTGTAGCTAGAGGTAGAAGCCTAATTCCAACAACACCACTCACCCCATCAATACCTCGTAGTGCCACACCATCCATTGTGGGTTAATTTAAAGCCTGAGAGACTAGAAGGCACTCAAGTTCCTAATGGTGTATGCAGAGAACTCCGGTAGCATTTATGCTTGTTTGGTTCTTTTTCGGTTGGGTATGAGTCCCACATTCATGCTTGGAATATGGCATGGGGGTGATTAAATGAAGTACATTTGGCTCATCCAATCTATGGTCAGGTGGAACGTGGAAGTCCCATCTGTAGTTGGTTTCACATTCAGTAATAAAGAGCTCATTTCTCCGGTATTCGGTATGCTAATATACTAGTATATGTATGGATTTCATTTCTATTGTATCCATTGTATTTTTGTTGTTAATATGCTAGTTATAAGCATGTATTTTATCAGTGAAGATGTATGACTCCATTCATGTTTTTTCCTGTAAATGAATATCCCATGTATATGTGGTAAAATTTATTGTATGATAGCTTATGATGTAGGGGAGAAATGCTTCTTTTCCATTCTCAGATAAGAAAGAGACCCCTTTGTTTTAATTTGTTGTTTATACCTATATATGTTATGTTTGTGACATGCTTGACGAAATTCCTGTCATGGTTAGGTGGGGTCGGATGAGTTCCAGTTTATGTGATTGCTTCCATATGTTTTTTTTAATGTTATTTACCCTCTCCTGAAGTTACAGGAAGTTCTGGGTAGTGACTTGGGTGTACGGGTTGAAAATGTGGCACAAATCACAAAGCTACAGGTAGAAAAATTGTTGTTTGGGCCTGAGCCGCTACCTTGCCAAGGCTAGCCCGTGGCTCTAGGGTCTAGAGTCGCTTCCTTTCCCTTACAAGCCCACAAATCAACCTCAAAGGGGCTAAAAATCAGTCCCCCCTCAGGGAACAGGGCCTTGGGATGTTGGGTTACCTCCTCGGGATGTCAATGTTGCAGTGTAAGGTGTGTTTTTGGTGTTTCTATTGGTTCCACTTCCATAAGGTCATCTAGGAGATTGAATCTCATTTTAGTAACCTCTCGTCACATGTTTAACCCCGTTGGTCGATTACTTGGGTAGATGTGGGAAGAGGGTGTTACAGAGTGGTATGAGAGCCAGGTTCAATTCTCAGAATGATGGGTGGTGTGTGGATCATGTGTTTATGTTGGTTGCATGCATGTTTAGTATGCTTATGGTCTATATGTGCTTTTTGCATCCATGTTGTGTTGGCCATGGTGGCAGTGGTGTCGACATGGAAGTGTTTGTGCTGCCATTGTAAACATGTTGTCATGTCAAGTGTATGAATGGTCATGTGTTGTTAATGCTTATTTATTGTTCATGCATGTTTTCTTACATATAGTTACATATTGTACATGTGTGGCTTGCTTGTGCTAGGGTTACATATTGGTCATGCTTTGGTGTTATTCGTGTATGCTTGTTTGTGAGATGTCATATATTGAACATGCATTGGTTGTTTATGATTGGTTATACATGTCAAGTGGGTGCATATCGTCAAGTTGCATTTGTTCGATTGAGGTTGTTGTGCATAAGGTCATTGTATGCAATTAGGTCATCATGATGATATTAGTATGTTATGATGCTAATGTGTTGGTTGATATAGAGAAGGGGATGTAGATCATCAAGGCGAAGTTGCAGCACTAGACCTTCGAGTAAGAGGATATCGCCATACAAGTTTATATGTTTGGCATCCATGTATGTGATTCATGGTTGTTGTAAGTATTAGGGTTACTTATATGTTTGTCATTCTATTGTTATTTTGGTTACATGTATGATAAATTCTAGTTGATTAGCGTAGTCATATGCATTATGGTTATGTGTATGCCTTTCATTCTATTGATGTTAATTGTTACATACATGATAGATGTTAGTTAACTAGTGTGATTATATGCACATGTGTTGGTTAGTTAGGCATGCTATTAACTTTATCATTATGTCAGATGATTAACTTGTTGTTGTATGATAGTTAGCTTGATGATTACGTTACATGTTGTTGATGAGAATGATATATAACTTCTTGTTGTTACATGCTAGTGACTTAATGATTAGAGTTATTTCATTAACATCTTGATGTTATATGTACTATGCTAATTTGGATTGGACCATGCAAATGGTTAGGGTTATGAAATTCAGACATGAGTCGACCTAATTATGATAATGTGTTGTATTATGTCTAGACTAACTGTGCATGTGTGATTGTATGCATGAACGACATTTTCTTATGGGTTTATTATGTGAAAATGTTAGTTAGATATTTTTATGGATATCATGATCTCAATTATTATTGGGTTGATATGTTTTGAAGTTATATCGTTCTAATCTAAAATTATTGTGCAAAAAAGATCGCCTCCCCTGAGAAAAATTAAGGTATGAGCTTGATTGATTAGGTTATAATTTGTACTTGAATGTTTGATTTGGTTATATACTTGGTGCTTGACTATTTTGAGCATTTAATTATGTCATCTAGGTTTCACCCTCGAAGAGGTTGATTTCTAAGTCGTCGATCTCTCTTTTCTTCTATTTTGTGAGCTGGTTTCATAATATTTGGAATCAGTGGACAAAAGTGAACGAATTGTATTTTCTTGTGTATATATTTCAGAAACAAAGACAAAACAGTGACATGTGGCACATCATACAAGTTCGCTCTACTGAACCAGTCCATAATTAGGTAATTGGGGGAGATTGGGCATAACTTTGACTTGAAGAATCCAAATCAGGTATGACCTATGCCATTGGAAAGACGACTTATAGGGCTACTACAAGTCCGAAGTTCAAATATTGGGGATCCGAAATCATAGAGATACAACAAGATCAATATCGAGCATCTCAAAAGAAATAAAAAGGTGTATCGTTTTTTTTTTTTTTTAAATTGCATAGCGTTTGTTTGAAAAATAAGTTTGAAGTAATTCCAAGGGCATATTGAAGCATATATATTAGTATTGGGTTCTAAAATTACTCCCAAAAAGAATTCCACTCCCATTAAGTCCTCAGAAACTTCTACTATGACGCATGAAGAGGAATAAGTGCAACATGATATATCAAAATTACGAGACCAAGTGCAACAAATGTCACTCTCGCAAAAAGTAAGCAAGAATGAAATGGAAGCTAAAATGGATGGTTTGAAGAAATGTATGGAATCTAAGATGAATGGCATGGAAGCTAAGATAGATGGTTTGAAGAACAGCATGGAAGCTAAGATTGATGGTATAGAAGAAAAAATAAAAGCAGACATGGAAAGTTTGAAGGAAGGTTTGACAAAGTTTCTACAAGAAATGATTTCTAATGGAAAAAAGGTAGTAGAGGAAATTCATGATGAGAAAAAATAAAGGTTAATCATGATCTCATAAACTATAATGTTGTATTGAAGACCCACCATATTCCAAAGATTGATATGAGGAAGTTTGATGGCAAGGATCCCGTAACATGGATACTACAAATGGAGCAATATTTTGATCTCCATAATGTGAAAAACACACAAAGGTATGTATTGAAACTTTATATTTAGAATACAACATATTTGTATGGTATCGATGGCTTTTCTCTAGTAAAAAAATTGTCACTTGGTCAATTTTTACGGATTAAATGATAGAACATTACGAAGATACAAAGAGAAACACCTTCTTTAGCCAATTGATAAATCTCAAACAAAAGGGTTGAATGGTGGATAACATTGAGGACTTGCAAAAATTGAATAGAAGGGTAACAAATATTCCAGAGGAACACATGATTGGTGTCTTCATAGGGACTTTAAAGGATAGCATCCAACATGAGGTTCACCTTTGGGAATCTGATTCATTGGTGAAGGCATTCATGTTGGAAATAAAAATTGAAAGCAAAATTATGGTGACAAGTAAGCCTACCACTCACAACTATAAAGATGGAAGTGTTGTTACTCTTAGACTTCCACAACCTACAAGGTTGACACCACAAAAATTGGAAGAAAAAAAGAAAAATGGATTTTCTACAATTGTGATAGCAAATAAACTAAAGCTCATAAGTGTGCTGAGAAGAAACTATTTTACATAGATTGTGAAGAGGAGGAAGAAAATCAACAATAAACTTCAAAACAAGAGGATATACACCAGGAACCAACCCTAGAGAAAGAAGAAATGAATCCAACCATATCCTGCAATGCATTGGCAAGAATTACCACTCCTCAAACTCTCAAGATACAAGTACATATCAAGAAGAAAAATGTAATAGCGTTGATTGATTCGGGTAGTACCCATAATTTTATTCATTGTAAGGTAGTCAATGAATTGAATTTCTTCCTATACCCAGCACGAGAGTGTCAAGTGATGGTTGCAAATTGAGGAACTATAAATTTCTCTGGAAAGTGTCATAATATCAAGCTAACCATGGGGGAATATATATTGAATAGTCCAATTCTCTCCATTACAATGGGTGGTGTTGATGTTGTACTAGGCGTACAATGGTTACAATCTTTGGGGATGTTAGCTTTTAATTTTCAAGAACTTTTCTTGATTTTTTTTTCGAAAGGAAAGGAAGTTGAATTATGGGGTATCACAGGGAAGGCGAAAATATAATAAGCTATAATTTCACGAAAAATATTCCGTAGAAATAAAAACGAGGCGTAATTGCACAATTATGCTCACTAGAAGTTCCAACATCAAAATCATCTATTTCTCCAGATCTCCAAAAAGTCTTGGAAAATCATTCCAAGTTGTTTGAAACTCCCAAAGTACTCCCACCTATTTGTGATCATGATCATGCTATTCATTTGATTCCAGGAAATGTTCCTCCAAGCATGAGGCCTTACAAATATCCTTATGTCCAAAAGATCGAAATTGAATGTATGATTGCAGAAATGCTAGAGGCTGGTATAATTCAATCTAGTCAAATTTCTTTCTCTGCTCCAGTAGTATTGGTGCACAAGAAGGATGGATCATGGAATATGTGTCCGGATTATAGGGAGATTAATAAGCTCACTATTAAAGATAAATTTCCCATTCCTGTGATTAATGAATTATTGGATGAATTACATGGATAATTTGTTTCACCAAGTTGGATCTTCGTTTAGGAAATCATAAAATTAGAATGAAGACTGAAGACATTCTGAAAACAACATTTAGAAATCATGAAGGTAATTATGAATTTTTGGTCATGCCTTTTGGCCTTACTAATGCACCTTCTACATTTCAAGGGTTGATGAATTCAATTTTCAAATCCTTCCTTAGAAAATTTGTATTAGTATTTTTTGATGATATACAAATCTACCACAGGTCTTGGAAGGATCATATTCAACATGTTGATAGGGTTCTCAAACTATTGGAGGAGAAAGCATTATATGCAAAAAACTACAATTTTTTCTTTAGAGTATAAGAGGTGAAATATCTGGGTCATATTGTATCTCAGGAGGGTGTTAAGGTAGGCCCTAAAAAAATCAAAGCCATTAAGGAATGGAAAGTCCTCACAACCATAAAGCAGTTGCTAGGATTTCTCGGGTTAACAGGGTATTATCACAATTTTGTTAAGAATTATGGGAGAATAGAAGCACCTCTAACAACACTATTGAAGAAAGATGCATTTTCATGGATTTTTGAAGCAACTAAGGCCTTTGAAAATATTAAAGAGGAAATGTGCCAAGCACTGGTCTTAGCTACGCCATACTTCACAAAAACCTTTATTGTGGAATGTGATGCCTCGGGAAATGGAATTGGTGATGTTTTAATGCAAGAAGGAAACCCCATTTCTTTTGAAAGTCGTCCAATCAAAGGAAATTATTTACATAAAGCTATTTATGAGAAGGAAATGTTGACAATACTGCATGCACTAAAGAAATGGCAACCTTACCTAATGGGAAGACACTTAAAGGTAAAAACTGATCATGATAGCCTTAAATACTTTTTGGAACAAATACTCTCTTCAGAAGAGCAACAAAAATGGGTCACAAAGATGTTGGGTTATGACTTTGAAATCATATACAAAAAAGGGAAGCTAAATGTTATTGTAGATGCACTCTCAAGAAAGGATGAGGATGTGGAAGAATTTCTTTGTTCTGTTTCTATTATCCAACCAGATTGGATAACTGAACCAAGGGAGGAATGTAAGAATGATGAAGAAGTGTGGACACTCATTCAAAAGTTGCAGCAATATCCCAGTACATCTGATACATTTAGTTGGAGAAATGATTCTTGATGGTACAAAGATCATTTATATATTTGTAAGAGTTTCCAAATAAAACAAAATATTCTTTTAGAATTGCACACCTCTCCCTTAGGAGGACACTAAGGATTTTTAAAAACTTACCACAAGGTGAAGAAAGATTTTTTTGGGATGGCCTTAAATCTGATATTAAAAAGTTTGTGGCTGAATGTTTGGTTTTCCAGCAAAATAAATTTGAGACAATTATGACCCCGGGTTTGCTACAACCTTTATCCATTCCAAGTTAACGTTGGGAGGAGGTTTTAATGGATTTTATCACAGGTTTACCTAAGTACGAAGGAAAGAGTGTCATCATGGTGGTAGTTGATATACTTACCAATTATGCACAATTTTGTGCATTATCTTATCCATTTAAAGCGAGTACAGTTGTTACTGCATTTATGGAAACAATTCAAAAGCTACATGGAAACCCAAAGATTATTGTAAGTGATAAAGATCCCATATTCACTGGAAATTTTTGGACGAAATTATTTTCTTGTTTGGGTACTCAACTAGCTCATAGCTCATCGTATCATCCTCAATCTGATGGGAAAACTGAGATAGTGAACAAATGGTTGTAAGGATATCTTCGTTTCTTTATATATGATAAACAAACACAATGGTTCAAGTGGTTACCTCTGGCTGAATGGTGGTATAACACTTCCTTCCCCACTACAGCAAAAATGGCCCCATTTATGACACATTATGGTTATCATCCACCGTCCATCACATCATCTTTAAGAGAAAATTATAAGGTTCAAGCAGTGGAATATCACATCGAGCATCAACAACAAGTTCTCCAACTCTTAAAGGATAACCTAAATTTTCCACAGAATCGAATGAAACAATAGGAATATCAAAATTGTAGCGAGAATTCAGTGATGCAGGTGACTGGGTATTTTTATGGATACAACCATAAAAACAAATGTCCCTCAAGCAAGCTAAGAAGGATAATAAATTATCGCCAAAGTACTATCGTCCTTACAAGTTGTTGCAAAATATTAGTACTATGGCATACAAATTGGAGCTTCCTGCATCTTCCCGAATGCACCCAGTTTTCCATGTTTCATGCTTAAAGAAGGTTATAGGTGACAAAATTTTAGTTCAAACAATATTTCCAGAACTTGATGAGGAAGGAAAAATCATATTGGAACCTAAAGCAGTCACAGAAATAAGAACTCGATAGCTACGAAATCGATCAATTTCAGAGTATCTCATCAAGTGGAAGAACTTACCCATTGAAGATTCCACGTGGGAGGATGAGAATTTTATACAGAAGCATCCATAACTACTTAAGCATTGAGAACAACACTTTTTTGAGGGAGAGGGGCATGTTAAGTCCCTATATTACTAGTGTAGTCCCTTATTGTTGATAGTGTAACCCCTTTATTATTGTTGTTGTACCTCTGTAGTCCCCATATTGTTATTATTGTGCCCCATAAAAGACCACCATTATTATTTTCGTGCCCTTCCATTATTATTGTTAGGTCGGCTAGGATTATATTGTGACCCCATGGACTCTTATATATAGAAAGGAGGTTTTTTCGTTTGTATCATCTAAGAATTTTTCATTCATTTAATGTAAAGGAGGTTGCCCCCTCAAAGAGGATGATTTCTAAGTCGTTGATCTCTCTTTTCTTCTATTTTGTGAGCTAGTTTCATAACATTGTTCTATTTAGCATGGTATGTTTGCAAGTTGTTTGAATGTTTGATTAATTGCATGATAGGAGTATATGTGTCTCTTTAGTCAATTTAATGTCTTAAATTGCTATCATAAATTATCGACCGGAGTTAGCAATCTTGTGAAGTGCAGGTGCACTATATATGTTAGAAGCCTATCTTTCTTACTTAGTTGTGTAGATTTTATATGTTGTTTTGGGGGGTTTTATGTTTTATCTTAAATGTTTGAATGAAATAGGAAAACTAAGAACTGATCTAAGGAATGAAATCTAAACCTAATTAAAGCCTATGATGAAAATTGAGAAAGAACAATTGATTTTAAAATAAACTTCAATTTTTTGTGTTTTTAGAGATATTTATATGAATGAAATCTAAAAGAAAGAAAGTACCTAAATCTAGAAGAATTTTAATGCTTGAAAAATAAACTTAAGAAGGAAGAAAAGGAAATTTTTAATATTAATCTAAGAACTAAATTGATCTATAAATTATTGTAAAGAAAATTTTCTAATAGCTAGAAAATGGAAGTTACAAGAAAGAAGAAAAGGAAATGTAAAATTAAGAAAGAAAACTGATCTAAAACAAATCTATATTGCATAAAAAGAAACCATGTTTAATTCTATGTTAGATTATTCTATGCCAGAAGTTATCTTTAAAATGTCTATAAAAATACGTCTAAACCTATTGAATTAAAAGAGGAGACTGTCTACTTAAATTTCTTCTAAATCTGAACAAAACATCAATACAAACTATGATTAAATCCTATCAAAATATGTAATTGAAAACTTCTCTCTATAATGAAAACTATCTAAATTAATCCTATGAAAAACAGAGTATTAAACTAACTCTAGTTCTATTCACTATTGAAACGAAGCATTCTATTCTAAATTCTATGAAATGGAAAGTAAACGATCCTATCTAAATGACTATGCCATCTAAATTGAAAGGCTTATTGAACTAAGAAGCAAAACAGAGTATTCTTCCTACTGTGCAAAGGTAAAATGCTTGTCTGTTCTGAGATATATGATTACTGTGTAAACAAATGAAAAATAGAGATTCATTCCATATGTTAACAAGATTATAACATCAAATGATCAGAGGCTTAATATATAGCTCAAAAAAGAAAGTGCTCTTAAAATTCTCCAAAACAGATCAACCGGATAGAGCTCATCACCAGGATTCCAACATAACTCGTTTCATCAGAATCCAAGTTCGTATGAGTAAGTTATGGTCTACTGTCTGTTTTCTCAAACATGTAAAAATTGTGTAGAACAGTGACAGACTGATGGTTGGGAAATCCAATCAGTACCTCAGGAATCTTCAGGGAATATTCTCCAAATTTCAGCCAATGACACTATGACAAGTGTCACATTCAGATTCACCAATTTTGATTGGGAAGTTGAATTTTTTCCTCCTAATCCTAAGGTTGCAATTTTTATATAAGGTGGATTATTAATTTTTATGGTGAAATTTTGGGCCAATGGAGAAGGGCCACGTGGAGTAGTCGGAGGCTGCCACATGCCCTCCCCCATGGCAAGGTTGGATGGCACATATACATTTTATGCAAGGTCGAAATCAAAGTTTGTAATGGCCGCATATATATTTTATTCAAAGTTCATATACCAAGGTCCATGGCTATGGTTCCATTCAAAAAAAATGTTATGACCGCGGAGGGGCGGAGGTCGGGGTCGACCCTGCCAACTCCCCCATACAAGCGCCAAGTCCAACCGTTATACCATCCACATGATCCTTATTAACCATGGGGTGCCACATATACTTAAGCTTTGTTTGCTCCAAATTTGGGGGTCCGTAGGGGACCAGCTCCGCAGGCCAGCCCCCTCCCACATGTCCAATCGCCACGATCGATGGCTTATCACTATTCATGGCGGAAAACAAACGCCTTTTAAACCTTGTTTAATGTGCCCTAATCCTGGATTAGCCTCCATAACACACAGTGAGCACTAAACACACACATCTCTTAAACTCGCCATTAATCACACTTATCTTAACATTAAGTGCAGGTTTATCTTAGCAAAGGAATTGGTGGAGCCGTAAAATGCGGCGGAAGCTCCACTTTACTGGCGGATTTCCAGTTTTAGTGGAGAAAATGTAGGAAAAATTGGTTTTGCCATAACTGAGGCAATTTTCTACCAATTTTGGCTTAGGAAGAGTCATTCTTGGTAGATTTTGATGTTTTGGAGCCATTGGAGTAGTTTGCAGAGACAATAGGAGACTGTAAACAACCATTTTTCATAATTGAAGCTAATACAAAGGCCCAAGCTATGAAGTTGGAACAAAGAGATGTAGCCCAGGAGGGGTGAACTCCTTCATCAAAATTATGTGTATTTGACTCAGTTGTCTGTGTTTGTTGTGTTTTTATATGTTGTTGTTCAAAATTTGGTTTCCATGATTTTAATTTCATGAAATACACTTAATCTCGTTAAGTTTATTGAATTTTCAATCATAAGCACATGTATAATCTCTTGTATAAGAAGCAAACCAAAGCATTTTCACATTCAATCTGAAACTGATATTAGCATAGCATTAACTAACAATAAATTCCAGATCATCAAATTATTTCAGGAAATCGAAACATTTAAAGCATTAAACTATGTGAAAGACACAACATTCATATTATGAAAACTTAACATTTAACTAATGAAAAACTTAGCAATTAATCTATGCGGTAATGGGAAATTAAACTAGAAAGCAACATAAATTTATGCTACGAAACCTTTTCTATGCAGGGGCCCATTGCAACAGAATGACTTGAAGAATTACTTGTGACTAATTATGCATCAATGGTCTCGAACTTGCCTTCTCCATGCATTAATAAAAACAAATTTTCGTTGTGTAGCAGTATTACAAAAATTAAACTTATCTCTGGTTCAAAACGACCCAGTATTTATAACTAATTAAATTCAACTATTTGAGATGATCTCGCCTAAAGATATTAACGGAACTTAAAAGTAGAATTCTAAATAGGATTTTGGTCTTTCATAGCTTTCACAATTTGCTACGTGGAGAGAAAATCGTGAAGCTTCCAACTTCTCATCCGTTGGTCTCAGCCCTCTGTTTGACTAATCCTTTGACCATGATTTTAGGTGTTATTTCTCTCGATTTTAGACGGGTGAGTAGGACAAAATCCATGTATGAATCATTTCAAAACTACACATATGCTTCGCTCCTCTCCTTCATCTTCGGAACCTATCAAACAATATCGGTAGTTGCAGAAATAGAGATTAGCTACAAAATTGCATGAATTCTGTAGCTAAATACAAAATTCATTCAAATAATAAGAAACATTATAATATAAAAGAAAGATCATTTAAATTCCTTCTCAGACTGAAAATGTATCAATTAATATTGATTGGGTTTATGAATTATGTCAAAAAGGAAGGAAAAGTGGTGAGATAGATGTCAAAAATAAAGACAGTGTTGAGGTTCAACATACCCCCATTAAGAGACCATTGCATGTCTTCATGCAATTTTCAAAATTGCGAGTCTTCACCTCATTCCTGCATATGTTCTGACACCTCTGCTAGTACATCAAATTTCAACTTCTTTCCCCTCTTTGAAGTTACTGCTACTCTTGGTTTCTTTATCAGAAGTTTGTACTTCGAAGTTATGATCTATCTGTTCAAGTATATGTTCCTCTTTTTCAATTTCTTGTTCTTTTTGAACCATAACCCCAGATGTAGAAGAGTGTTTTCATTGATGGTTTCATCAATTTGTTTATGAATCTTCATAGCTTCATTTTCCTGATTTATATGCCTATTTAGTATCTCTAGCTCATAACTTTCTTGCTTTAGAGTATTCACTAGAGGTTCTTGTGGACTAGAAGGTTGTTCATCATGACTTGATGTCTTTCTACATTTCTTCTTTCCAAGGATTCAATGTAGTCATAGATCTCTTGCTGGACAAGGTCAATATCTGGAGTTCTTCTACTTGCATCCTTTATGGGAGAAGAAATGATAGGTGATGGTACCTCAAGACTTTCTTCTAGATCAATAGGTTCTGCAACTTCAAGGAGTGTATTTTTAGCTACTTTTCAAAGTCTTGAGCTTCTTCTTCCTAGTTGTGGAATGTTTTGAGTTTCTGATTTTTCTGTATGTATGACTTTTCCTTTTTCTTTCATGCCAACCCTTCTCTTTTTACTGATTTGTTCCTTAGCCTTTCCAAATAACTGTGAAATAGGAATTTCATCTTCTGATTATGGTTGAGGTGGTTGTTCATCTTCAACAAAATTTTCAATTTTTCTCTTTGTGCCTTTTTTCCCTTTGTTATCACTAGGCTGCTTTTCTTCTTTTTCTTGAAAATGATTTTTAGTTAGGAAATCATCCCAAGTATCTCCTATGCTCTTTAAATGAAATTCAATGAGGATTTTTATTAATGCATGATGATGCGTTGTGTTATCTATAAACGAAACCCTCTTTTGAACCATCCCTGCCATCTTCCTTAGACTATTCAGCAAAAAATATGGAAGGTTTATTTCTTTATCCTCTAGAAAAATCACCAGTAACCTAACATGATAGAAAAACATGCAACCAAATATTCCTTCACATGTAATAATTTTTTGAATTATCAAAGTCATGTTCCTCCATTTATTCTTAAGGGTTCTGCTAGGAATTCCTTTCTTAAAAATACTTGTGTCCATACCTAGGTTTTTCAAGAAGAATTTCCATTCCTCTCCACTGATTCCTCTATTTTTGAACCACCTTTCACCTATCTTTGGAAGTCTGGCTACCTCTGCCACCAAAGATTCAGGGACTGCAAATTTGATGTCACCAATTTTGACCTCAACTCCATCGAAGGCTCTGGAAAAATATTTCATGACTTCCTTGTGAAATCCATCAAATTTCTCTATAAAATTAAGCTAATGTGCCTTCTTCAGTATCTCTTTTAGCTATGGATATCCTTCCATGAATTTCTAACCTACGGGCTCTGTTCTCATGATCAAACCCATCTCATTGCCGAGATTTTTGCCTTCAAGACTGTCTCTACCTGACTGGATAAATTGAGGGTTTTAATCTGTGATTGGAAACATGGAGGATCTATGTCATAAAACGATGGAGACGTGTAGGTAACAAGTGAAGTGAATGAGCAAGAGTTTAGGAACGTGAGCTAGGTTTCAGTATAAGTAATGTTTATTCATGACACATGACCGTTGAATTATTAATGAATGAGATCAAATTGATCATTGAGGAGATTATGATGTGGGCTTGGTGGCAAATCATGAGATTTAGATTTTGATTCGGCACAATCAGTTTTAATGATGACATTTTTGAGTTGGAAAATATACGATCATATAATTTATATATATCAATGTTTTGAACCTTATTATTTAAAAAAAAAATGTATCATACCTTGGATATAGCTAACCTTTATTGTTTTCTTCTTTGTTCTTGATTCCTCGGGTATTCTTGAGTACATTCTTCAATATGATCTTCAATCTTGTCTTCACTTTCTTTTGTCAAACAGTTATGTTCATCTATGTTGCAGAGATGTGTAAGAGCTACAAAATGTCATAGTAGCTGCAGAAATGCAACAATTATGTAGCTAATCTTTATTTTTCTGAAAAATAAAGAGAAATGCAAAGAATTTGGGATTTTTAGAATGGAAGTAAAGAAAATATAAGATGTCAGAAATAAACTCTTATTTTCACTTTGTATTTTCTGTATAAGGATGCTAATCAGTGATTGGTTTTCATACTTATACAAATTTATTTATTTATTTAATTTTATTTTCTTGAATAATATCTATATATTATTTCTTTCTTTCTCTCTCTCTCTCTTTTTTTAGATATGAAAATTAAAAAGAAGGCTAAGTTGGGGAAGAAGAAATATTCTTCTTCACCAACTTCATATCAACATTGTCTTGAAATTTTTTGACAGATTCCTCCTTTGTCAATGGTTTATGATAGACCTTTATTCGATGCCCATTTACAAGAAGCGGAACCGTTTATTCATCAATAGTTCTTATCCTGACTACTTTATTATCAAAGACTCTTTCAATCTCATAAGGCCCAAGCCAATGAGTTTGAAATTTCCCTTAGAAGTCCTTGAACTTTGAGTCAAATAAAAGTGTCCAATCTCCTGCCTGAAATTTTCTTTCTTTTATGTACTTATCATGTCATCTAGATCTTTGTTGTTGAACTATGCTAGTCTTTTGAACTGCATCTTGCCTTATTTCATCAAGCTCATTGAGTTGCTCCATTCTATGTTTTTGAGCTTCTGATAAGTCAAGTCCCAATTTGATTGTTGTTTGAAGGTTCTGATTTGGAACTCTATTGGAAACAAGACTTGCTTCCCATAAACAAGTTCATAGGGAGTATGTCCTGTTGTATTCCTCCATGTAGTCCAGTAGGCCCATAAAGCTTCAGGAAGCCTTTTTTCCTAATCCCTTCTATGTAGATGTACAACCTTTATGAGGATTGATTCAATCACTTTATTGGTGGACTCCACTTGTCCATTTGCTTATGGATGGTATGGAGTGGACTTTATGTGCTTGATTTTATATTCTTCCACAATCTTTTGCACCATTTTGGATGTAAACTGGATTCCTTGATCTGTCACAATTTCCCTTGGGACACCAAAACGAGTAAAAATATCCTTAAAAATAAATGAAACTACAACATTTTCATTAGCAAAGAAAGTGCTTTAGCCTCTACCCATTTAGTTACATAATCAGTGCATACAAGAATATACCTCTTTTGTCTTGATGGTGGATTGATTGGTCCAACAAAGTCCAGGGCCCATTTTTCAAAGGGTTCGATGAGTACCTGTGGTTGTAAGGGAATTTCATATGTAGGAACAAGTTTCCCCATTCTCTGATAATTGTCACACCTTTTAACATACTCCTTGGAATCCTTGAAAAGGGAAGGCCAATAATATCCTAAAAGAAGGATTTTATAAGAAGTCATTTTATTAGCAAAGTATCCTCCACATGGCTCATCATAGCACGCCTTCAATATTTCAGATATTTTATCTTCTCAAACACATATTCTAATGATGAGATTTGGACCTGTCTTGTATAATTCATCATTTACCCATGAATATGATGCACTTTTTTGAATTATACTTCTATTTTCTCTGGGAAACAAATATCATGGTAGTTTTCCTATGGCAAAGTAATTAGCAATGTATACAAACCATGGAGATTTAGTAGATATTGCAAAAAGATATTCATCAGAAAAATTATTCTCTACTGATGTATCATTGTTATCATTTTGAATTCTAGATAAAAAGTTAGCAACTGTGTTTTTTTTTCCACGTTAATCCAGAATGGTTATGTTAAATTCTTGCAAGAGTAGTATCCATCTTTTGATTCTACCATTAGTGATAGATTTATTCATTAGATATCTAATTGCAGAATGATATGTATGAATGAAGGTTTCATAGCTAGTGATGTAATGTCTAAACTTGTTAATAGCATGGACAACAACTAGAAACTCTTTTTCAGTAACAGTGTAATTTAACTCAACAGGAATCAAATTCTTACTTGTATAGTAGATGGCATAAAGGGTCAAATATTTTTGTCCTAATATAGCTCCCAGAGTTGTATCTGAAGCATCAGTTGAGATATGAAAAGGTAATTTCCAATTTGGTCCTCTTATATAACATACCCCGATAACCTCGCAGGAAAATGCATGGAGTTAGGAAAATTTTTCAACATTTACAAATGTGTAACTTTATAAATTACTTTCCATATTTCCTCATTAACCATTAAAATAACCATCATCATCACGTAGAGAAATATTTAGTAAAAAACATAGTGAGAGACACAACCATTAACTCTCCTTGTTGTAGCATATTAACTTAAATTTCTTACTATAGCTATGTATCGATCCCATGATAATTTTAACTTAGTTAGTAAGTCACATAATGGATAATATAAACATCACATCATGAAAATAACACAATGAACAATCACATCATTAGACACCGATATACCCTGGAAACCTCGTAGGGTGAAAAACCAGAAACGTTTAATTTTATTATTAAACGCTCGTGAGGGTTGTCACCCCTTACTCAATGGTTATAAGGGAGTCCATCCCTTGACCATTGTCATAAAAATTACATATAAAAATAATTTTAAATGAAACATAACTAACTATAAGCTATTACAATCATCATGATACCATTTACCCACGGTCTTAGTCTTTGTAGTCGGGTTGTTTCCTTTAGTGGGTCATCTTGCAGTCGGAGCTACTAAACCTGCATGGACTAACAAATATTTATATTTCACAATGTTAAACTTGAAAAATCATTTTCTCAAGTCACCATCTTTTCCTGTCATTGCTTTCATGAGAACACTTGATATCATGATTAGATAAAATATTAATAATCCAATAATCAATCTTTATTTGTGACACCTCAACACTATTTGTCTGCATGTATAAAACATAACCACACTGACATGAAATTCCTTCTTTAACATCATTTCACATGTATTAGTAACAAATAAATCACTATCAAGCGTCATCTTTCCAACAAATACTAACAAAAGATTTTATGCACTTTCATATTATTTCCAATGGAAAGCTAACATACTATATAATAATATTGTGCATGCAAATGCATAACAAGCTTTCAAGATAACTATCCCAGCAAGAAATTTATTTTTTTGCTTACTCTTATGTTTTCTTTTCCAAAGGTATTAACACAATAAATGCTATACTTATGCATGTAAATGCATGTTCTTTTCCAAAAACATCTTTTCCACCCAAGAGTTATTCATAATGGTTATTATGTATAACCATGCTAGCTGGATTTCAAACAAAGTTAAAACACTAGTTATAATTTTGTGCATGCAATAACATGGCTTGTTCTTTTTGCATGTAAAATATATATTTCTTTCCAAAAGAAACTAAATAAATATTTCATGGAAAAATAAACAATTTTTTTTTCCAATGAGTTAAACGCATACCACTTATTCTTTCATGCATGCAAAGGGACATTTCCATTTCATCCAAAATATATAACCCAATAACTATGCATAATATTTTCAAAATAAAGCTAATACCATAGCTAATCCCTTTAGGTTTGTAAAATACATATTATTTTTCTCAAAAGAAGGTTAACACAATAAATATTATGTGATTGCATCTTCCTTTTCTCTTGAAATCTAATACCAAAAACTATATTTTTCTCATGCATGCAAGCATATATGTTTATCTAAATAATAGCATATATGTTTCTATAAATAATATTACATAATAAAGCATGTGATTTCTACTTTTCCTCTCAAAGAATCTATTACAATAATGCGTAGAAGGATATATTTTTCCCTTCAACTCTTTTTGAAGAGTTCTAACATAATAATTACTTTCTTGCATACAAATATATATATATTTATTTTCCAAGGATTTTTAAACCCTAATTATTATTTTTCCAAAAGATAGCTAACTCACTAGCAATTATGCATGAAATACAAAATATTTTCTTATCATTTTACACATGAGAGAGATTTGTAATATTTCTTCAAGAATTAACATGAATAACAAATCCTTCTCAAATAACACAACCAATTGCCTTTTACGCAAGTGTTTTATGTGAGCTACCCTTCATATAAGTTATTTATAACTTTTTATATGACTCAAGCTCCTCATGCATGTAAAATCATGTAAAAAATTTTAGTAGATCAAATATACTAGATATTATTCATGTGCACCTAAGCACATACTCTCTTCAAGAGTCCAATATTTCTCTTTAACTTTTAATGCATATGCATCATGAGAAAATACTTGGTAATCTCTTAAAATAAATAAATTAATTCCTTTTAAAGAATTATCAACATAATTATTATGTCTATATGTACATAAACAATTATTTTTATCGGTTGAAATATCAAATAGAAGCACTCTTATTTACTCTGTTTTTTTCTATTTTAACCATCAACTTTGGACGTGTATTACAAACATTTGGAAATGAATTTTAGAAAACCAAAGGAGGTTTTTGTTTGGAACAGACTTATTAAAAATAACCTCTCTCATTTTTTTCACAGGTGTCACGGTTTTGAATATTCGAATGAATCATTGGAGCCCATTTTTCCAGATTTAAATATTAAATAATTTCATGTTTTTGTCATCAAATTTGGACACATTTTCCAACCAAATGGAAACAGTGTTTAGAAAACCCAAAGAGGTTTTTGTTTCTAACGGGCTCATTAAAAGTAACCTCTCTTAGTTTTCACACAAGTGTTACTTTTTGGAATATTCAAACAAATCTTTGGAGCTCATTTTTCCAGAATTAAATATTAAATAATCCCCTGTTTTTGTCATCAATCATGGACACGGTTTTCAAGACATGGGAAACTAATTTTTAAAATCTGAAAAAGGCTTTTGGTCATAAAATCCTCTTTTACAAAAATCTCTTTCACTTTTTTCATATCTATTTTGGTTTGAGAGATACAAAGTCATATTTAGACCCTATTTTCCAATAGCTCATGCAATTCACATAATTATTTAGCCATGAAAAACTTTTATGAATTCACAACACATGAATTATTCTAAGAATTCAATGAATAAAACACTTATTCCTCTATCCACGAAACCATATAGAGTTTTTCTCAAGAAATAATCTTGATTCTTCATCATATGAACTTTTCCTTGCAATTAAATTCAATTATTATATCATCATACCCCATATGCAAACAAAGGAATTTTCAAAGAACATAGTTACTTATCTTTTGATGTATGCTTGGAATCCCTTCTTCCTCTTCCTTGACTCCATTTTCCATGTATTCTCTCATTCCCTTCCTCTATTTTTCTCATAGGTTTACAATAAATAGAATTACGAAAATGGAATAGCTTTTCTAAATCATAAAAGCATTCCATAAAGCATCCATAAATCTGATTTTTCCTAAATCACAAAAGCACTCCATAAATCTCTCATGCTTTTCTTTTAAAGGTAGATTTTCTTTTCCTTATGAGCAAAATATCATTTATCCATAGTTTTTCCAAAATTGTTACTCATTATTTCTAAAACTCATAAAAGATACCAACTTGAAAATATAATTTATTTCTATAGAATAATATAAATTATTCTAAATAAAATAACTAAGAAATAATTCTTCCAATATTATTATAATTAAGAATTACAAGGATACTCTTCATGTCATATCAATATAATAATAAATAATATTTAAGTATTTAACAACCCTCATTTTACGAGAGTTTTTACGGTAGCTTAAGCTAGGGATATTACATCTTAAGATGGGCGCTTCAAATATATTTTCTTTCAAAGTTTCAAATGCCATTTGGCACTCATGATTCTAACTAAATTCAATCTTCAGTGAGCAATTTGAAGAGTGGAAATGCAATTTTTGTGAAGTTTTTTATAAATCTTCTATAGTACCCTGTAAACCAAGAAAACTCCTAACATTTTTTTGACAATTTGGGATTGCTAATTTGGAAACAACTTCAACTTTAGATGAGTCTACCTTAATTCCATTTCCTAAAATATGGTGTCCTAAAACAATTTCCTTAGTAAAAATCATAAATCATTTTTTATGACTTAATGAGAGATTTTCTTCTTTACATATTATGAGAACTTTTTCCAAATTTTCAAGAGCCTCTTCAAAATAATTTCCATAAACTGTGAAGTCATCCATATACAATTCCACCCAATCATGTATTAAATCAGAGAAAATTCCTAATACTGCTCTTTGGAATGTTGCAAGTGCATTGTATAATCCAAAAAGAAGTACTCGGTAATAATAAGTTCCCCATGGACAGTTAAATGCGGTTTTGTCTTGGTCTTCGGGTGCTACTTGAATTTGATTGTACCCACTGAACCCGTCCAAAAATGAAAAATATTTCTTCTTTGCTAATGTATCCAAAAATTGATCTATGAAAAGTAATAGAAAATAATATTTTAAAGTAGCTTTATTCAACTCCCTATAGTCAATACACACCCTCCATTTGTCATTCTTCTTAGGGACAATTACTAAAGGTAAAACCCACTCACTGTCGGATACTGGATAAATAAAGTTTACATTCAGTAGTTTCTGCAGTTCTTCCTTTACAATTTCCCTAAGTTTTGGATTCATTCTTCTTTGAGGTTGTCTGATTGGTCTAGAATTTTCCTCAATATAAATATGATGTATGCAAGTCTTAGGATTAATTCCTTTCATATCAATGTACTCCCATGTATATGGAGAAGAGTGTTTTTGCAATGTTTTGATTAACTCCTCTTTTTGAAATTCTTCTAGGTTTTTGTTTATGTTTAAATTTTTACTTGGAAATATTTCAATTGAAGAATTACTAAATTCTTCCATAGAATATAAAGACATTTGTCTGGATGATAAGTATTCAATATTACATTGTTCTTGAAAATTTTGACTATTCTCACATTGTGAAGATGATTCATAATTTTATATTGAATTTAGAATTTGATTTTCTTCACTAATGTGGGAAATTGTAAAAATAGGTTGTATACCATTGTCATCATCCATCCATTCTTCATCTTCTACTTCTATCATTGTTTTTTCTGTAGGATATAGAGTGAATTTCTTTGTTGATTTTCCATCAGAAATAAACATATCACCAGATCTACAACTGATGAAAGCGTCATCTGTAGCTAACCAAGGTCTTCCTAATATCAATGGATGTCCTCCTAATTTTTTCTTGGGAGTCAAGGTCATAAAGTCAACTGGATATTCTGAAGAGTCTAAGGATACATAAATGTCTTCTAATACACCATCTGGCTTGATTACTAATTTGTCTGTTAATTGTAGTAATGTTGGTATACATTGAAGGTTTGGAAGCTTTAGTTGTTCCATGGTTTGTTTACTCATAATTATGGATGCTCTTAAGTCAATCAAAGTATTTGGAATATCAATACCATCGATGTGTGTTTTTAAAATGGGACTTCCTGGATCCAAATATTTTAGTATGGTTGTTTTTCCCATCATGATATCTGCAATTTTTCCCACTAACTAGATTCTTTTCACTTCTTTTGTTTTTCTTCCTGATTTCTTTATTCTCAACTCTTTTATTGTTTTTTCAAGGATTGGGATTTCCTTAATGGCTTGTAACTAAGGAATTTTGATACAGATTTTTTTCAGTTCATCTAATATATCATAATTAGGCAACAATTTTTTTTCTTTCTACCCCTCTATCAATTTGTAATCTTTTAGGAAAAAGGGTTTAGATATAGATACTGAAGATTTCTCTATGGTGGGACTTAGAGTTTATTGGATATTTTTGTGTTTGATTTTGAAAATTTTGATTATGATGAAGAGATGTCCCTTCTCTAGAATGATTATTTTTGTTTTGAAGATTTTCATTTTGATGAAGAGAAACTTCCTCATCAAAGTGATCAACTTTTTATTGAATAAAAACAAAGGGTTTTTTCTTTTCTAGCATTCTACCATATCTAAGTTGAACATTGTTAAGATATAGCGGAGTTATCATATAAGTTTGAAAATTCTGCCCCTCTATGTTATAAATAGGTTGTCCTTTTTTATTATTTGGGTTTGGGAGTGGTTGAGCAGGTATTTGGTTTGGCCTTTTTGGAAATGACAATGAATGTTGTGGATTATGATTTGGGAATTAAGGTTGTTGACTTGGTTGAGGAAAATGTTGTGGAAGATAGTTCAGATAAAATTGTGGATATTGGTGATATTGAGAATATCTTCCATAAGAATTATGCATTCCTTCTGCCCAAGGTTGAGGTTGAGACCAAGGTTGCTGCCATGGCATTGATGAATTCCAATTACTTTGTGGGGGCTGAGTATACCTCTGAGTATTAAAACCTTGATTTTGTGGCCCTTGCCATGGTCTTCTAGAGACAAAACAAAGAAGATCTACTGGATGTGGAGCTATTTCTTCTTGGAAGACGGCTTTAAGACCTGGTATAGAAGGACATTTCTTTGTTTCGTGATTTTTTGTACGTATGACACAGGTCTCTATGACTTTCAAATCAAGAGGACATTCTCTTAAGGCATGTTTCTTTCTGCACTTAGGATAGAAGATAGATATTGGTGAGAGTTGGCCACAATAGGTGAGAGTTAATTTATTAGAATTTAGTAGCACTTAAGGATATATAATAGTTAAAAAAAAAAAAAAAAACATTTTTTAAAAAATAAATTAAATTATGAAATTAATAAGTAATATTATATAAATAATTTTTAAATTTTTAAATATTAATATTAATAATAGGTGATATTACAATCTATTATAAGTCTTATAAATTATTTAAATTAAAATTAATTTATTAAAATTAAATTAAATTGGAAAATTTTATAAAAAAATAAAATAAATTTTTTAAATAAATTAATAAAATATGTTCTTGTCGGCGCTTCTCATCATCCTTCACTATTTAAGCCTTGACCTGTGCGACCTTCTTTCATTCTTCATTCACTTCTTGTCTTAAAGATGAATCTCCATTGGGATTCAAAACATCAACAATTGTTTTATGATACTGTGGATAATTCATATTCTGCAATTAACGACAACCACAAAAGGTTTTCTTCTTGTTTGTTTCTTGTTCTTGTCCTTGTATTTTATGTTTTAAGAGTCTTGGTAAAGAGGAAAGTTAATGGAGCTTGAGGAGATTTGTGTGGTACCCAACAGGTAATGTAAGACACAGATGAAGCTCAGTGCATGAGTAAGCATAGCGGAAGGTAAGAATATGACAACTGGTTGGACTGGTTGGGTCCACTATGGTAATTGGATAGTGGGAGAGCAGTTATGAAGAAGGTAACATGAAAGGTAAAGTGAATGGATCTGAGGTTTTAGATGCATTGGCGATGTTGGGAATGGTTATTTTCAACATTATGCATGTTGTGCACGAATGAAGGAAGTTCTCTTAACTTTGACCTTATGATATATGATAATCATGTTGTGATCATAATTATGGTGATGTCTATATGTGCATATATGCATGTCTGTATGTCTTTATCTAATGAGATCATGATTTCTTTATGTTGATGTTTATATATGTATATATGTGTGTATGTGTGTATGTTGTTAATTGACAAGGTCATCATGGTCCTTGATGGTTATATGTATATATGTATGTATGTATGACATTGTCTGACAATATCATGATTGTTTTATGCTAATGATTATATATATGTATGTATGTATGTATATATGTCACTGTATGACAGGGTTTCAAGGATCATTCTTGTGGAGGACTGATTTCTTATGCAAGTGAATGGCATGAAAAGATTCATGGCTATGAGGAATCAAGTGGTAGAGTAGCCTTGACAGATATATGAGGTCAGTGTCATGTGGACATGAATTGATATTATATGCTTGTATTATCCATATGTTTATGTTATGGACATGTAATGTTGAGGGACACATCAACGAAGTGAAAGTAGTGTGATCTGCGACATGCTAGGATAAGCATGGATAGTGGAAAGACACTAGAAAAAAGGTTGTTTGTGAGGTCAGTGTTTGGTCTACGAATGTACAATGCTATTGTTGTGTATATGCTATGCATGTTGTATATTCAATGATTGTACCTATGGTGATGTGTAATGTTTCATATGTCGTATTGTGTACATATGATGTTGTATCCCTGTTGTATATATGGTGTTGTGTGTATATTCCACATCCAGTGCTAGTATAGATGGTGCTATGTACATGTTGGATATGCGGTGTTGTGTACGTATTGTACTGTGCGCATGTTGGCTATGCTGTGTTGTGTGCATATGGTGTTATTCTTATGTTGGATATGCGGTGTTGTGTATGTATAGTGCTATGTATATGTTGAATATGCAGTGCTATGTACATATGGTGTTGTGTGTGTGATGTACGTATGGTGCTATGTGCATTTGTTATTGTGTGCATGATTGTACACATGGTGTTGTGTGCATGTAGTGTTGTGTGCAAGCGATGTCGTGTACATGTCATGCATGTGGTGCTATGTACATATGGTGTCGTGTACATGTTGTGCATGTGGTGTTGTGTACACATTATACAGGTGGTGCAGTGTATGTTTGGCGTTATGTACACGTTATGCAGGTGGTTCGTGTACATGCGATGCAATGCACATGTTTTGCATGTAGTGTGTGTATAGGTGGTATTGTGTACATGTTGTGCATATGGTACTGGTATACATGTGGTATTGTGTACATGTCATACATGTGTTGCGGGCATGCGGTACTATGTATATGCATGGTGTAGTCATGGTATCACGACGTGTGTATTTTTTGTGTTGCACTTTTTGTTTGCATATGTATATGTATATGTATGTGTTATTTTGTGTGCCGGATGTATGTGTCTGTACATGTATTGTGTTGTAATCTGGGTATAGGTGTATGTATTGTGTTGTGTTGTACATCGGGTGTGGGTGTATGTATTGTGTGGTGGTGTACGCCTTGTGTGGATGTATGTGTTGTACATTGTGTGTATGTGTACGTGATTGAAGTGAAGCAAAGGCACTGGGTGTTTTCCGAGTGTGGCAACCGATCTGGTTTGTGTACGAAAGAACAAAGGAAAAAGTAAGAACCAATGAAAGATAAGTATCGATATTTTATTATGCATGTGATATGTGGTTCTGACTTATGATGATTATATGTGATTTATGATTATGGTTTATGATGATTCCATCTGATTTATGATTTTGATCTATGATGGTTGCATTTTGAGCTAGCCATATATGATATGTTTATACATGATGGTTTGATCAAACAACTAGTTTGACTTATGTTATAAGAAGTGAACAAGATTGCAAGTGTACCTTGTTGACGAGCTACCCATGAAGTATGATTTGAATTTATTTCAATTTATTTTGAAACTAATGGAAATTATGTCCTTAGTACAGGAAGCACGGAATGCCTGGTTGGGTGGTTGAAACCGAATATAAGAACTAACAGCGTTATGAAAAGGAATTGGAAAATGCAGTAGTATGTTGGTAAAGTACTATAGGAGCAAGGACATTGTGGGACACAGGTACCCAATAGTGTCCATTGATTTCCACGAGAATGTTATGACCAGTATGATGGTTTTGAGGTAGGTATATGCCTTGTTTGTTTGACCTTCTGATGTGAGGAAATCTTGCCAAGGGATGGACTACCCGAGATGAGGGTGCCAGCAAAACTTGGAAGGTGAGTGACTACATGGAAGGGGATGATCGGATTGCGCGAGGGTCTGTGTAACATAGAAGGGAAGGGATGGGATGGATTTTTTTTGGTAATTAGAATTGCCATATGGGAGTAGATTCACATTGGGAGTGTGCCCTGGAACAATGAGTAGGTAAATGTTCACTGAGAGGAAAATTGGCGCAAGATGGTAGCGCTGGACATTGGATGTAACTTTGGCTCTGATAGTGGATTCTAGACTTTTTGGGAAGGAAGTGAATCTCGGTATTACTTTGAGGGTGGAGGTGTGAGCCTCTGGATTCCCTTGGTGCTGATACATGCATCATATCCTTTTATTTGTTGGTTAAAAAAATGTGTATATTATTGTAAATATTGTATCGAGATGGTTTATAAATCTCCACAGACATTATGGTTATTTGTTGGTTGAAGAAAATGTGATTAAGTATATGTGGTTGTTATTATAAATATTGCAACGAGTTATGTTATAAAGCTCCAATGAATGGTATGATTGTCATGTTTTAGTAGGATGCCATTGTAAATATTGCAGTGAGCTATGCTATAAAGCTCCATAGGTAATATGTTTTGTTTTCAACATTTTTCTGGTTATAGGTGTCATTGAACACCGAGGATAGTGTTCCCCTAAGAGGGAGGGTTATGTAACAACGCTAGTAAAAATACATGTAAAAATATATAAAATCACGGTGGATGGGACACATATTCCAAGCTGAATGGTGGGAAAAACATCTTAGTGGGTGTTGATTCGGTTTATTATGGCTAAGGATATTGGCAAAGGAAAATGAAAAGGCTTAATCGGAAAGGCATGAGGCATTAATTGGAATTTTATTTATGAAAATAATGGAAATTAGGAGAAAAGGAAAATGAAAGGTCACAAGTTGCATGTGAGGAGGAAAATGATGGAAAATAATGGAAAATGAAGAAAATAGAGGCCTCATCTATACAAAGGCTTCTGAAGATCAATGGTTAACCTTTTGTTAGTTCAATTTTGGATCTGTCTCAATATTCTCTCTCTCTCTCTCTTGGACACTTAGAGTTTGGAGCACTTTGGCATTTGAGTAAGAAAGGCAAGAAACCAAGAAAAGGAGGGAGCAAGCAAGGAGGAGCAGGAATCAAGAAGCTACAACAAGATTCTTGGCAGTTATCAATTTGCATGTGTATTTTCCTTGCTAGATTTGGCATGCATGGTATTGCATGTGGTTCTTTATTGCCTCGGCATGGGTTTTGCCAGGTGTGATAGTGTTTTCAACCTATCCTTGTCATTTTCGTATAGCCTTGATGAGATGGGTTCTCACACTTCGGTTGAGTTGGATGGTCGGATGGGGATTACCGAATTGCCCGAGGGACTGTGTAACATAGAAGGGAAGGGATGGGATGGATTTTTTTTGGTAATTAGAATTTCCAGATGGGATTAGATTCACATTGGGAGTGTGGCCCTAGAACAATGAGCCGGTAAATGTTCACTGAGAGGAAAATTGGTGTAAGATGGTAGCATTGGACATTGGATGCAACTTTGGCTCTAATAGTGGATTCTGGACTTTTTGGGAAGGAAGTGAATCCTGGTATTACTTTAAGGGTGGATGTGTGAGCCTCTGGATTCCCTTGGTGCTAATACATGCATCATATCCTTTTATTTGTTGGTTGAGAAAATGTGTATACATGTATGTGTATATTATTGTAAATATTGTATCGAGATGGTTTATAAATCTCCACAAACAGTATGGTTATTTGTTGGTTGAAGAAAATGTGATTAAGTATATGTGGTTGTTATTGTAAATATTGCAATGAGTTATGTTATAAAGCTCCACTGAATGGTATGATTGTCATGTCATGTTTTAGTAGGATGTCATTGTAAATACTGCAACGAGCTATGCTATAAAGCTCCATAGGCAATATGTTTTGTTTTTAACAGTTTTCTGGTTATAGGTGTTATTGAACATCGAGGATAGTGTTCCCCTAAGGGGGAGGGTTATGTAACAGCCTTGGTAAAAATCCATGTAAAAATATATAAGATCACGGTGGATGGGACACATATTCCAAGCTGAATGGTGGGAAAAACATCCTAGTGGGTGTTGATTCGGTTTATTATGGCTAAGGATATTTGTTAATTTTGGACAACTAGGTCCAAACTCCATGTTGTAATGCTCAGATTAAGAAGCTAATATTTTTGTTGGAATCCTCTTTCAGAGAGGTGTAAAATCCATATCTAATATGTCTTAATCCGATGAGCAGAACATATGTTTTGAATTTATTTTCCACATGTTCAAGGTCGGCCAGTTTTGTAATGTAGGCTCACATGCCCAACAGATGTGTCACACACCCTCATTGATGGATATAAATACAGGAAAAGTTGGAGAGAATTTCATCACAACACAACTCACATCTTCCTCTCTCATCTGAAATAGTACAAGCTACCTGGAGGACGAATTTCAGCCACACGTGGGAAGGAGAAAGAGGACAGACCGTACGGCTGAGCTGAAGTACGATTTTCTGCTGCTAGGGTTTCGCAGAAAGTTTGACCAGCGTTGACTTTGGTCAACGCATGGTCCAATCAAGCCGAAAACTTGTGGAAGGTTCGATTTTTGAAGGCCGTACTACCTGGCACAAAAATCGAGGTCAAAGGGTTGACCGTTTTGCTGCTGCGTTGACTTTTAGCTTGCTGCCCCTGCGTTGACTTTTTCAGGACAACGTTGACTTTTGTAGAGTTGACTTGGGTTGACTCATCTACTGATTGGAGGGCTGTTGTGACACATGCTGGGCTGGCTGACCAAGGAGACTTTGCTGGTTGAAGCATCCTGTTGACCGCCGAAACGAACACACACATTTTTCCTGTTTCTGATTTGTCTTCTGTAAGATCTACTTTTATGTTCTATCTGCATCTTGCTTAACTATTTGTATGATTGCTGTGGGAAAAGTAAAATTGCTCCTAGCATAGAACATCTACAAAACTTTACATGGTATCGGAGTTGAGGTGAAGACAAACTCTATCTTTAGCAATCATCACCGAAGAAATGGGTTCCACTAGTCTTGAATTCAAGGAGAATGACAAGCTGACTGGAAGTGATGACTTCCATGCCTGGAAGATGATATTAGACCTAAAATTGGAAGATCATGATCTCCTGGATCATGTGACAGGGAAGATTCAAGAACCTCCATCCAATGCCTCTGCTGCTGTTAGAAACAAGTATAAGAAAGGAGAAATCAGAGCAAAGCTGCTGATCAGGGAATCCATAAATAAGAGTCTGGTTGCCTACATATCTGAACTAGGCACATCCAAGGAGATGTATGACAAATTGATACTTATGTTCACAACAATGTAACCATGTTATCTCAAGAAGAACAAGTTGAAGAATATAATAGGCTTGATTTGAACATATCAAAATCTTTTTATGGTTACATCCAAACCTAGTAGAATTACCCCACATTATTTGGGGAGATAGCCTGACTATATTTATCTTCTCACCATTTAGTATCATTAATAAGTAAGACATTCACACCACTGAACACACACTATTCTAACTTTGATGAAAGCCACAGATGTATGCAAGAAGAAACAAGGATAATAATTGAGAATAAAGAAATGTCGCCATAAGGTGTCATTCTGAAAGAAGCAGAACTTCAAGTGTGGTTCTAAGGACAAAGGAAGGACTAAGACTCAAGAGAAGAAGGGTAAATGTTTCACCTGCCATAGGCCTGGACACTATGCTAGAGAATGCTCCTTCAAGAAGGATTCTCCCGATGGTGACGATAACAACAACAACCAAAGGAATGGGAATCGAAGAAATGACAAATCCAAAGGAAAGAGGAAGGCTCACTTTGGAGGAAACAATCAACCTTCTAAAAGGACCAGAAATACCAGGTATGAGGAGTCTAATGTTGCTGATAA